>PVJH01008393.1:69117-85745 GCA_004026705.1 Nesogale talazaci
AAAAAAAAAAAAACACAAAAGACCTATACAAGGAAAACTACAAAACCCTCCTACAGGAAATGAAAAGTGACCTCCACAATTGGAGGAAAATCCCGTGCTCATGGATTGGGAGACTCAATATAATAAAGATGTCTATCCTACCCAGGGCACTTTATAAGTTCAATGCTATCCCAATCCAAATACCAACAACCTTCTTCAGAGAACTGGAAAAACTGACCACCAACTTCATATGGAGAGGAAAAAAGCCCAAGATTAGCAGGGATCACCTCGAGGATAAGAACACAGTCGGAAGACTGGCTTTATCTGACTTTCACACTTACTACAAAGTCACAGTGGTCAAAACAGCATGGTACTGGGATAATGATAGATACACAGATCAGTGGAAAAGAATAGAAAACACAGAAATAAAACCACTAGCATATAGACAACCAATTTTCGACAAGAGCCCTAAAATCATCAAGTGAGAGGATGATGCCCTATTTAGCAAATGGTGCTGGAGACAATGGAAATCTACATGTAGAAAAATGAAACAGGATCTCTACCCCACCCCATGCACAAGAACAAACTCGATGTGGATCACAGTCCTGGAAATAAAACCCCAAACCATCAGGACCAATAGCAAGAGAATCGGGGAAAATCTAAGAACCTTGACCCACGGAATACAAAAGCTAACTGCAATAGGACAGGGTACACATACAGGGGAATCTGAAATTGACAAATGGACTTACTTAGAATAAAACGCATGTGTGCATCAAAGGACTTTACCAAGAGGGTAGCCAGGCAACCCACAGACTAGGAGACGATTTTTAGCAATGGTACACCAGAAAACGGGCTTATTACACAAATCTACAAAACCCTCATCTCATGCAAGAACATGAAAACAGATAACCCTTTGAAGAAATGGGAAAAAGAACTGAAAAGAAGTTTCACTAGGTAGGAGGTCCATATGGCCAATAAACATATGAAACAATGCTCCCGCTCACTAGCCATCAGAGAAATGCAAATCAAAACAACCATAAGATATCATCTAACACCATTGAGGCTAGCCCAGATCAGAAAAACAGAGTGCAACAAATGTTGGAGGGGATGTGGTGAAATAAGAACACTTCTACATTGTTGGTTGTATAGATATGTATAGCCACTGTGGAAAGAAGTCTGGCGATTTTTAATGAAAATGGAAGTTGAACTACCCTAAGATCCAGCTATCCCCATTATTGGGTATATATCCAAAAGAGGCAAGAAATAAACCACAGCCAGTGGTATGCACGCCAATGTTTAATGCAGCACAATTCACAATCGCAAAGACTTGGAAGCAACCTAAATTTCCATCAGTAGATGAATGGATCAGCAAACTCTGGCACATACACACAATGGAGTACTGTGCCTCACTCAAAAGCTCGATGAGCACATGAAACACATCTCTTGGTGGGAAGAACTGGAGGAAATTATGCTAAGCAAAATCAGTCAATCACAAAAGGATAAGTACTGCATGAGCCCCCTGAGGTAAGTAGAAACAGTATGGTTAGTATAAATGAAAAAACTCCTATACCATAATAGTTGGTCAAGAAATAGAGTAAGGAGAGGAGGGAGGACCAAACCCAGGGAGGTACACGTTGGGTGCAACACAGTAATGGAAGAAGGATGAGCGGGGTGAGGGGGTAGGGAGATAAAAGGGAGTTCAAAAGTGAAAGGATAACAGAGGGAACAGGGCACTAATCTACCCTGGGGAGGAGTACTGGTCTTGTCTACAGAGAAACCGGAGTGGGCGAGCAGTTCCTACCACGAACCACCCAACCATGAGGACAACATGGTTGCATGGAAGGATGCAAGAAAAGAGAGAGCTACAGAGCCAGACACAACCAGAGTCAGATGGACTCCATCCCTAGAAGTGGGTGTGGCAGACACCCACAGGGATAAAGACAAGAAGGGAGGAAGAGAAAGAGAGCTGGTCCAAGCTCCACGCTGACACATGATGCTCAGAGGAATACATCCCTCTGGAGATGCTATGAGCCACAGAAAGGACTGGGCAAACAACGATTCCTAGGGGCACGAGAGATGGGAGGAGAAAGGGGTGTGGACAAACACATGGACAGGGGTTGGGGAGTAACAAATTGTCTGGAATCGATGGAAAAGAGGGCGTGGGAGGCCTAGTAGGGATTAAGCAAGGACAATGAATATATGAGGAAACACTGAAGCGCCAATGAAGGTGGAACAAGATGGTGGGACAGGAGGGAGATGGAAGGAAATAGAGGAAAGAGTTAGAAGGCAAAAGACACTTGCACAGGTCTAACATAGGTATGTCCATACATAAATACAACTATCTGTTATAAGGTGGGAATAAATTTAAGAACATATCTACAGGCCAAATATTAGGGCAGCAAGTAGTCCTTGGGCCCTCACCCTGGTACTCCCTCAAGGCAAGAACACTTTGTTCTATGAATCTGGTATTCCTTGATGCTCACTGGCCTAACATGATCACTGAAGTAAAATGGGTGCATAAGCAAATGTGGTGAAGAAAGCTGGTGATGCCCAGCTATCAAAAGTTATAGCATCTGGGGTCTTAAAGGCTTGAGCATAAACAAGCAACCATCTAGCTCAGGAGCAACAAAACCCACCATAAAAGAAGCTCACTTGTCTGTGCGATCATGACGTGCTGAAACAATCAGGCATCAGGCATCAAAGACCAAAAATCGAAATCAATGAACCAATTAACTCCTGATATCGCTAAAGACAAATAGATACAGAGGCAAACAGAGTAGAAGAAATGATGGTGACCAGCACCAAATGATTGAATGTCTACAGTCTCAAAGACTTGAAGATAACCGAGTCGCCATTCAGCATGGAGACAGCAAAGTCCACAGGGAAGAAGCACACCAGCATGCATGATCAAGAAGGGCCAAGGGAGCAGATATCGAGTATCAAAGAACAGGAATTACTTCATTACGAGTGAGGGGAAGAGCAGGGTGGGGACCTAAGGCCCACTGGTGGGTAATTGGTCACCCCTTTACAGAGGAGTCACAGGGAGGAGGCAGATTAGTCCAGGTGCGGCCGGGCAGTGACGATGCATACAAGTTTCCTTTAGATCCGAAGGTCTTCCTCCCCACCAACCATCACGGTCCCAACTCTAGCTTGCAAATCCGGATGGACTGGAGAAGGTACACTAGTGGAGAGGGGAGCTAGAGATATGAGGAAACCAGGATGGGTGAGCCCCTTTGGGCCGGTGGTTAGATTGGAACTACTGGATGGTTGGAGAGAAGGTGGGGTAGAGAGACAGAACCAATTGTAAAGATCTACATATGACCTCCTGTCTGGAAGACCGGCATCAGAGTAGTGGGCTGAGGGAGGTGTCGGGCAGGGTAAGATACGACAGAACAATAATAATCTATAAAGTATTGAGGGTTGATGGTGGAGGGAGAGCAGAGGAAGAGGGGAGGGGCTAGAAAAGCTGATACCAAGAGCTCAAAGGAAAAGGCAGATGTTTGGAGAATGATGGCAGTGGACGTGCGAATGTGCTTGGCACAGTATATTTATTTATGTATTGGAAAAAACGATGTCCGAGCCCCTAATAAAATGATTAAAAAAAATAAAGATGTGAAAAAAAATCAAAAATTTAAAACATTTTTTGTAGAGCTCTTACTGATGTTATTACAATCCATAGTGTCATTAAATCAATGTACAATTGCTGCCACCATCATTTTCAATACATTTTCTTTTCTTCTTGAACTCCTTGATATCGGTTCCCCTTTACCTCATCCCTCCACCCCCCTACCACTCCCTGATTCCTCAATATATTATATATTATTATTATTTATTATTATTGCTTTAAAAAATTTTACCATCACTTCCACCATCCCATTTATCCAATCATATAAATTTCTGATGTTCGTTCCCTTCTAGTAGGGTTGTATAGTCATCATTGCTATCAGTTCTCCCTTCCCCCTTTCTACCCCCTCTTCCTGCATGCTCAGTGAGTCATTACACCACTTTCTGTCTCTGAGAGGTCAATCTATCTTGAATTTCGTGCACTGAAAGATCTTGATTGGATCAATGTATAAACGCAGGCATAGCAAGATTAGTGAGGCACAGCTAATGCCATAATAATGGAGGAGGAAAGTTTTAAAGAACTAGAGGATAGTTATGAGTTTCATCCATGCTCTCCTGCACCCTAGATATGTAGTCTGTCCTTTCCATATGGTCTTTTTGTGAGGGACTGTCCAATATTTTACAGGTGGGTTTTGCATCTCCACCTTGTTTATATTTCTTCACTTCAGTTTGGTTACTGGTTTTTGAACTTCTGATGCCTATTTTCATAGACACCTCATGATCACCCAGACTGGCATGCTTCTTCCATGTGAACTTGCTGCATGCTCTGCTAGCTGGTCGCTTGTTTAGCTTCAGGCTTTAGGACCCCAGACACTGTCTTTTAATTGTTGAGCAATATCAGCTTTCTTCACCACATTTGCTGATGCACCCATTTTAGTTTTTAGCAATTGTGTTGGGAAGATTATTATGCATCCAGACATCTGTTTATTGAATGAAAGGTTGTTTCTAAGATCATTGGGGTTTTTGAAGTATAGCTGCACTTTAGGGCAATAGTTCTTAAATACAAAAGCTTCTTACTATTATTGAAACTCAATGGCATTTTTGTCTTATGAACTATACTGCACCTTCCTATTTCATTCTACCTTCAATTAATTCTACTGCACTCGAGTTTTCTCAAGTAGTGCAATACAATGAACAGCTGAACAACAACCAGGCTCTTCATGAACCCTAATTTTTATTACGCTTAACCAGTTATCAACAGTTTGGTTGGATGGTGGCACACCATCATCAAAAAGGTGATCAAGAACCTGGATATTCTGACACTCTGACCTGCCTGACCACCTGACCACCTGACACAGATGATCCACAGAAATGTGGGGAAAGGATGTAAAATAGGAAAATAACAATGATTTATAATTTATCAAGGGGTCTTGAGGCTGGGAGGGGAAAAAGGAGCTGATACCAAAGGCTCAAATAGAAAGTAAATATTTAGAAAATGTTGATGGTGTATGTACAATTATGCTTGATACAATCGATGTGTGGATTGTTATAATAGCTGTAAGAACCCCTGATAAAATGTTTTTCTTTAAAAAAGATCTCCCCTTTTTTCACAGGTGTCATAAGATGTTTCACATAATCTGACTATTGTGGTATCCACAATTCTTAAGATGCTCCATAAATTTGTTTAAGGTTTCATTGGTAGGATTGTGTATAATAAGAAATCTCATGTTCTTATGTATGACTTCTACAGGAACTGGTTAATCAAGCCAGGTTAATTTAATTTTAAAAGCACTCAATAGGACCATGAAAGGGTTTTTAAAAAAGTGAATATAGAAGTGATGTGAAAAATTGAAGTCTACTTTAAAAATATACCACTTGAAATTCTCAGTGTATGTTGTACTCAGTGAAATTCTCTTAGCAAGGTGTTTTTAGCAATGAAAAATTAAATGAACCCTCCAACAAAAAGAAGCCATTCTTCCATCCAGTAAGACTGTGTCAATAAAAAGGACGTGCACTGAGGTCTACACCCCAGCCAGGTCAGAAGTCTTGAAAATGCCTCTGTGACTGGATTTCAGTTCAACATTTCGGTGTCCCTGTTATCCTCTCATATGGGGGCTTCTGGGCGGAGAAGTAATGCATGTTTACAGTTCACTTGTTGGCATGAAGGTCATGCTGTGCCTGGTCATAATCGCCACTGTCCCTCCGAAATACCATAAATGTGTGACCCAAGGCACCACAGAACTGAGGACGATGTTTACTCATTGAATTTTGTGGTCTGATACTACAGCCGATCTCAAGCTGGCAGCGAAACAGAGTGGCAGTGGCAGCAGGGCAGGTGATGGGAGTAGTTGCTCCAGGGCAAAGCCAAAGAACGTCTATAAAAACATAAAGAGCAAAGATGCCACTTTGATGACCAAGATGTGTCTGACCCAGTCAATGATATTTTCAATCATATCACAAAGGTACAAACCCTAGACAATGAAAAAGGAAGACTGAAGAAAAATGGCATGCTTGAAATATGGTGCTAGAGAAGAAAGAATATTGAATAAACCAGGGACTGCCAGAGGACTTAAAAAAATCACTCTTGGAGGAAGTACAGCCAAAATACTTTTTTGAAATGATATGGTGAGATGTTGTTTCACTTAGTTTGGATGTTACCACAAGTGATCAGTCTGTGGGAATGTGCATCATGCTTGGTTAAAGTGTTGTGGCAGCATACAAGAGAAAGCTTCCTGCTAAATGTTTAATTAGGGGTTTCCACCTAAAGCTGGAAAAATGTGGGACCATGAAGAAATTCTCTCTAGGACTGAAAGTTAAAGAGCCTGTGGGCACCGGGCAATGCTTGAGAGGTGACCACCTAGATCCACCTCTTGAGGGCAGAAATGCAGCAGTAGAGAGATGGGTGGACCTGGCTCACAGTGACTAGAGGGAAGACAAAAGCAGGTTGGCTGGTCTGAAGCTTAAGGAGTTGTGCAGAATCTGAGTCTATGACATGATCTAGCCCAAGGGGGCTAGAGTTGTTGAGAATTTGTGATGAGGTCCATGGTTGAATTCAAGGCAGCCAAATGGACACCCCTGTGAAGCTAAGCAAGGTGGCCCACATTGAGTTGACCAGAACCCAGATGAATATAAGTTTTTAAGCCTGTGACTTGGTGTATATTGCTGCTGGCTTTATGGATGGCCTGCCCTGATTTCACTTTGCTGATGGGTGTAGACTCACAAGGTTCTAACTGGAATGAAGATTCTTCACTTCAAAGAACACTCTTGTCTCTTCAGAATGCTGAGTTAATAAAGGTGGTAAGTATAGAAGTTGGATACTTAAGATGGAGGATATAAAGGCATGATGTGGCTGGCTTACAAACTTCCATGAAAGGAGGATTATATTCATAGAATTATAGGACTATGCTATAATTGTTCACATAACTGAAATTGTTAGACATGGGATTTTCTGCTTTGTTCACTTATGGAATATTATGTTTAAATGAGGCTGGCACGTTTTGAGTTGTATGCATATTAATTTTATCCTGTTAGGCACATATAAGATTTTATTTTTTATTTAAAAACTATGTTTAGCTATAGAGTTGGGAAAAGGTGTCAAATTGACAAAGGGTTACTTAGTTAGTCACGTAATATCATGTCAACTTGTTAAATAAAAGTGTAGTGGTGGAGTCTCACCTGTCAATTAGGTCATAGCTTGATGGTGCCTCTTGTGCGCATGGCCTTCTCATAAGGATTCCAGGAATGCCACCCTCCCTCTCAGCCCCTCACCCCACATGCCTCTCTGCATTTTCCTTCCTGTTGGTGAGCCTGCTGAGACCTGTCTGGGCTGTATGAAGCTTTCACTGCCATTGAATCCACAGTACTTTTCACCCACTAGCCTGTGATTTTCCTGTATTTTGCATCATAACGTAAGTCTGAACAAGGACTTAAGTACCAATATCAGAGTTATGGCCTTGACTTGGACTATGCCGGTATGTTTTCCTGATATTTAAAGCTTCTTTAAAAAATTGGATTGACACAACCCCTGCAACAACGAGTTTACACATCAAAGTAATTGTGAGGAGGGCACAGGTCTGGGACCTATTTGTTTCTATTTCGTAAGTATTTCATAGTGGCCACCATGAATTGGAGCTGACTCAAGGGTACCTCAGAACAGCAGCTAGATCATCCTTTTCTCACATTGGATGAATATCTTTCTCACATTGGATGAAAAGCACCACCATCCATTCCAAATTTTCAGGACAAGATGTAGGCATTATTGAAGATTCTTCTTTTCTCATTTTCATTCATCTATTCACCCACACTCTTGTCTTTAAATTATTTTCCCTGTATCTATTCCAAGTTTATCCAACTAGTCCCTTTCTTCAATACCACTATCTTTGTGTCAGACACTATCATCTCTGAATGGAAAAATATACTATCATAGAATTGGTCTTGCTATCTCCATTCATGTGCCTTTATCACTCATTTTTTACACAGCAATTTTCTTGTACCTGATAACACATGTTTCTTTTATACTCAAATTCTAAAATGTTCCTAGGGTAGCATCCAAAAGTCTCAACTTATAAACCTTTAAAATTTCTCTGATGTCAAATTCTGCCCACTCTTTACTCTCTAGGTACAAACTAGGCATCCCCACTTTCTTCCTCAAACTAAGCTTGATTCTGACACAGGACTTCCCCTAGTCTTTACTGATTGTGGGAACACTAACTCTTTCTGGATAATTGAAATTTAAGCATTAATGCTGATTCCTTAGGCAAATATAGTATGGCCATCTTATCAAAAGTAACCTGTAGAAACCACAATTGCCAAGGTAGAGCAAGATGGGGAAGTAAATAGAGGTTACCAAATACTCCCCCAACGACTAACCCACTAGACAAAGAAGTCAGAATTCTGGGTGGCGGCAGAGGTTGCAGAGAGTTGAAGTGATCCCAGTGTTGGGGAGGAGGAAGAAGAGGAGGAAATATGGACCAGAAACCAGGAGAACCTACTGAATAACATCAGGGGTGCTTCTTCATCCCAGCCAGTTAAGGATGCTGCTGGCTAACACTCCAAAGAGAGGACAGAGACAATTAACTAATCAGAGGAAACTGCAGCCCTGTTTGTTTTTTAAGGCACATGAGACCCTTGGGAGAGGAGAAAGGGATATGTGGTGGTGAAGGAAAATGCTGTGTTGAATCTCACCAAGCCCTGTCATGGGTAAGCTTTAGGACCATAATGTAGAGACAGCACGGGCAACACAGTGAGGGAAATAATTCAAACTGACTGGGTACCCAACACTGAGAGATAAACCCATGGCCAGATGCCTCAGAAGAGTATGAACAGTCGTGTCCTTGAAGGAAAGACATAGAGAACCCCTACCCTTACCTCAAGAAAGTGAAGTCTCATTGCTTAAGCTAGGAATGGCACTCCTGCCATGCCACACAATGATATTGCATTTCAGAGATAGAGCATTTAAAAGTCTCAAATCAGCATTGAAAACAAACAAACCAACCAACCAAAACTCAAGAAAAGGCTCATACGCTAGTGATTCCTGGACTCGCTCTCAGCTCTGCCTCACATTTACCCTGTGAGACGTTGGGAGCTGCCATCAGGGTTCCAGGTGTGAGACTTTGAAGAGGTCAGTTGCCATGACTTTGTCTCATGAGATAGCTTGTGCTTGTAGATCTTGGCCTTTCACATGGGCCCTGCACCATCAATACATCCCACCAGAAACATTTTCCCCCAAAACAAAAATACAAAATTCTTTTGGCATCACTGTCCTCTGGTGGGAGTGGAAGACCCAGCCTTGCTCCTGGAGAGCTGCTGCTGGATTTGAACTGCCAAGCCAGTGGGCCGCAGTCACGCACTCAACCACTATGCCACCGGGGCTCAGTCCTCACTTATCTTATTTCATGAAATTTCTATCATCTGTTTATCATTAATAAAAATTATAGACATTGCAAGTGGGTTTTTCCAGCAACTTATTCTAAGTAACCATTTTCAGGAATGTCATTTTCATAAAAATGTTAGCATAAAAATTAAATTAAAATATAATGCAAGCATTATTTACACACTTTATATTTGAGTAACAATTAATCTGGGTGAATTTTTCATTAACCGAGATATTTTACAAGCCTGTACCTTTTTATTCTTAATAAAAATGACATATTTTAGAGATTTTCATTTTCTTTTTCTACATTTTGGTATTTGTATCATCTTACTGGTGCTGAGAAATTTTTGTCATTTCATACAATGTTAGTGTTACCATCCTGAGTGATTTTAGGGGTTAACTTTTCCAGCAATTGAGTTTATTCACCATTTCAGCGGGCTATGGGGTCTAATACTGAAATTTAAGGTGAACACATATTCTGTTATATGTCACCACCTGTCATTCTGAGCCTTGCTTTCAAGGTGTGATATTAATGCCTTTCAAGAAGGATGGTTTTGAATACTAGTTCTATGATTCAAGTTACACATTATCTAAGTCTGGTATATTAACAAACTCAGTATAAGATTTACAGCTAATTTTCTTCTCCACAAGAATGTTATTATTTTTTCCTTTTGTTTTAAGAGGTTTAATTGTCATCTGACTGGGAGCATAAATATTTAATCTATTTTTCCAATTTTTTTTTGCTATTTCAAGATCATGATAAAATCATCATTTCAAGTAATAAATCAATCATCCTTTTCTCACCTCCTGTTTATCAAGATTGTCACTTTTGTACTGTTCATCCTGAGCCTACCACTTATTTCAGATCCCTTCCATTCTTCTTGGTTCAGGTTGTGAATTTCTCTCAAAATTTCTCAAGGCATCTTAACTTTCAGAGTAGTTTTACCTAAAATTCAAATATTCTTATAGTCTTCTACTTAAAATTCTTTCATGACTACAGGAAACCTTCAGGATAAAGTTGAAACTTCTTAGCATGGGCTGTCAAGTTACAGGAAAAGCTTATTTCTAACAATTGGTTTGTGGTCAAACATTCTGAAGCATAAGTATCTTTCTTTGTTCATGTATTCATTTCTTCAAAAACTCTTTCAGAGTTCCTAATATTTTTTAGGTATTAGAGAGATATGGTGGTGAAAATTTCAAAATTTCAAAATGATGGACAAAGGAAATAATGAATTACACCGCTGTGATTAGTACTAAATATATACAGTATATTACCTGGGTTCCCTTTAAATGAAGCTCACTGCCCTGAGTTGTTTCCAGCTCATAGTAACTCTGAAGGACAGGGTAAAATTGCCCCTGTGACTTTCTGAGACAAACTCTTTATTGGCGTGGAAACCTTCATCTTTCTCCCTTTTAGTGGTTGATAGTTTTGTACTGCTGGTCTTGAGGTTAGAAGCCCAATTCATTGGAAGCTACAATATTGTTATATAAGAATTCTTTTCTCTTTTATTATCTGGAATAGTGTCATACAAAGATTCCCTTTTTCATCTATGATTTGGCTCTTCAGTGATGCTATTCACATAAGAAATGCATAAAAATTCTTTATTGTCAAGAGTTGATTTCCTATCCTTCTTTGAAACAGACTGGTTACTTTCTTCTAATAAATATCATTGTGAACTTTGGGAATTAACATGCTATAGATGGTAATGAATTGGATTTCTTATTCTTATTCAGATTGATTTATCTTTGGCCAGTGGGAATCTCTCCAGTTTGGCTTTTGAGTAATTTGCTCCTAATTTTTTCTACCCTGCTACTGGTAAGGGTAAGACATTTCATGTTCATCTTTTGTGGATCTAGAGCCACCCAGCCCCTCAAGAATTTCTCTTCTACTGAGAAATTTCAGTAGAAAGTAAATGTGAAAAGAATGGTACCTTTTTCATGTGTTTAATCAATGCATTTAAGCATGGAGCTGGCAATTAATACTGAGATTACTTTAGACTACCAAAAGAAGAAACCTGTCTTGGAAGAAGTATGGCCAGAGAAGTATGGCCTCTATTCCATAGAGGCAAGTATTGGGGATACTTCATCTCATGAACTTTGGACACGTAATGAAGAGAAATCAGTCCTTGGAAAAGAGCATCATACTTAGTAAAATGGCAGAGCAGCAAATAAAAAGGAAGACCTTAAACAAAATGGTTTAACACAGCGGCTGCATCAATGAACTCAAACATAAGTGCCATGGTGAGGACGGTGTAGAATGGGGCAGTGCTTTGTTCTGTTGTACTTAGGGTTGCTATGAGTCAGAACCAATGGGGCAAACCGAACAACAGCAGCAGCAACAACAAATATATATGTATATATATGCATATACAGATATATATATAGAGAGAGAGTGAGAGAGAGAGAGATGCCTCAAGACTAAACCGTGCTACAAATGTTTATTGTGACTATAATGATCCCTACTTTATTTTCTAGGGGGTCTAATCCTAAGAAAGCTCAGTTTGGTAACCCAAGTGAATAGGTTTAGAAGAATTGAGAAGAAGAGTTTTTCTGCATTTAAATTCCTTCAGAAAACAGAGTGTCACTGAAAAACATACACTTCATTTTTGCTTACTTTAAAAATACAAATTCATGAAGCAAAACATGCCCCAGCTATCTCCCTTCATGTAATTACCAATCTGTGCAGCTAGGAGTGAGGGCGCCAAGATCAGAATGAATTTAATGAATAACATAGCACAGGTTATCTCAGAGACAGTCTCAAAACGTGTGGTCCTCAGAATTTTTGTTTCTTTTTTTGGTAATTCTCAGGGTAATGTTTTCTCATTAAGAACTGAAATATAGATTTGAATCAAGAAAACATTAAACTGTGTCAAAGAAAACATGCACTAGTAAATACATGCAAGTGCTACAGAATTAGCAATTCCCTTCACATTAATTTTTCTATTGATATAGAATTTACTAAATTATTTATTTTTAGAGAAATGGTTCCTCTTAACTTGTCATTTCTTATATAATGCTATGCCCTTGAGGCAAAGACAATTAAATATCTGCACCAGATTCCTTTCCTTAACAGCAGTCTGCACAGAATTTGAGACATATTGATTTTCAATTTCATACATTTGTTGAATGCATACTAATAGCTATGATTAACTAAGTCCCTACTAAGTGTTTGATACTTCATGCATTTTAAAATGGTTGTTCTCACTATCACACTGCATGTCTGTAATATTTTTTCCACTTTAGATATTCTAAAGTGGAGGATGAGTTACTGGAAGAAAAACAGAATTAGCACACCTTTCATCAGAGCAGAGGATCCCTGGTGGCACAGTAGCTGCACACCGGACTGCTGACTACAATGTCAGATGGGGTTTCTTATGCCTTCAAAGCATCACTGCTTCATATTGAAACTTGATAGTTCTACCCTGTTCGACAGGGTTGCTGTCGAGTTGACATCTAACCTGTTTGACAGGTTTGATGTTGAGTTGGCATCAACTCAATGGCAGTGAGTGAATATAATCTTTCTTTTTCTGTAATTGTTAGGTTGACACTTATTATTGCACGCATAGGTGAAGGAGAAGGTATCCTGTCATTTACTTTGCAGAAGTTTATCACACTTATCATCTTGCAATGCAACAGTATTACATGACAAAAAAATTACCTTGTACTACATGCTAATAGCATCCCTCCTGTAATGAGAAATTATAAATTGATTATTTGACCACATTCTTCTCTTCATGCATTGGAAAAAGCAAGTATCGATGTTTGACAGAGGTGCAACAAGGGTTGTGCCACTGAGTCTCCACACTTCGGCTTTGCCCTTCCATAAGGATGGAAAGTGAAAGAATGACTTTCCCTGGATCTTCCCTGAAGCATAAGGCTTTAAGAACCTATTGTGCTTTGGTGGGCTTGCAAGGTGTGCAGACCTAATGTGTGGTTAAATATTAATTTCATACACACACACACACACACACACACACCTTCATCTTCATTCTTGGTTTCAGAGAAGTGACCTCTAAAACCTTGGGATTTTCCATTAATCAATGGTAAAGGCTCCACACCACACCCAATCAAATAGCTTATGGCAATGAAGTGACTCCTGGCTCTGGGCTAGCTAGGCTAGTAAGACCTAGAGCATGCTAGCAACCTTTTGGTACCAACTTGATATTAATCAGCCATCAGGGGTGAAGGTGGTGTGCATGAGGCTGAATTTGAATTATGTGATGTGATTTCTAACAAAAGCCCTGGACACTGAAGCTCCATGGGCCCTCTGTTTGGTGTAAATTATCATTGTATGTAGGAAGATATTTGGGGAACAAGGAAATCTTGTTTTGGGAATTCTCCAGACCTTACTCTAAATGTCTCCCCATTTGTATTCTTTTTTTTTTTTTTCCTTTTTGCATCACTGCCCTGGTGGGAATAGGAAGCCCACCATTTGTATTCTTTTTTTTTTTTTTTGCTATAAGACTCTAATCTTAAGTATAGAACTTTCTGTGGTTTCTGTGAGTCATTATAGCAAATTATCAAACCTAAGTGAGCGAAGGGAAGCAGTAGGTTAGAATTGGGAACCTTAATCTTATGGCTGTTATCCTGAGGTAGTAGAGATCTAGCTGACTGGAAGTGAGGGTGTTGTGGAAATCACAGGGATTGGCATCTGAGGTCTTTCTCAAACTTGGCCAGTTTATAGCACTGTGCCCTATTTAACTTGTGAGTTCAGATCAAGCTCTGGATGGATAGGATTAGAGGAAGAAATGCTGCATGTATAGTTGGTGCCCAAACCGAAGCGGAACAGTAGAGAACATAACTGATCATGAATTGAATTGGATGGTTCAATACAATTTAGTATTAGAAAAGTGAGAATGTGATTTCTTTGCACTCACTGGTATACCTCCCACAAGCAAGCCCACTGGATTTCAGAATTCAGTGATAATTCTATTATGCTAGGGAAACATGTTCATTAACTCCAAGGGTCATGTTTTATTGCTGGTTTCCACTCATTTCTCAATTCTGGAACATATTCTTATCCAAAATTTGGCATTCACAGCAATAGTAAAAATATACACTGACTAGTTTATGTACTAATAACACATACCTGGTAGTAACAAATGCTAAACTACACACTGAGAGTAACCCTTACTGTGATAGTTAAGGCTAGCTTTCAACTCGTATGGGCCATGATTTTTAGTTATGTGTATTAGAGTTCCAAATGAAGTACTCAACTCATATCTGAATGATCAGCCCAGGTTTCAGGTCAGAACACAGATTGTGCTTCTTTCACTTGTACTTGGAAAACTCTCTGGCTGATTTAAGTACATAACAAAGGAGATAAGTGTGTTGCTGTGTGTGTGCTTCTCTTTTGTCAACATGGTTAGGCTTCAAAGACTCAGGTTGCTAAAAAACACAAAATAAGCATTTTTCTAAATGGATGATGAACACACCAGACCACAAAATTAGAGTGAACAACATATATGCCTATAATTCATTTAAATGATTATAGTGCAGGAAGTAGTAGAATAGAGGAGTTGAAGTGTCAGTATGTATCAGAAGAGGCCAGCTTGTGATGCATACATCACAGGTTCAATAGGTGCAATTGTATAATGATAACTATTATTTATTACAATAAGGATATAGAGAGCATCAGAGAGAGAACTAATAGGAGTCAGACACATTTCATATCATGGTAGCATGCTCACCTTCTCCCCGCTTGGTGGTCCATGTGGAGAAAGAGAGTGGGGGAAGGGATTACATGAAGAGGGAGAGGGTACTCAAGGGCAGGAGAGAGAGGAGATAGAGAGAGAGACAGGAGAGAAATCCTCTATCCTATGTCCAATTCTTGTATACCCTCTGGAGCCAAGCCAGGCACCCAGTTACAGGTCAGGACATATGTCACAGGAAGGGGTTGTGCAATAGGAAAAGGAAGTACCAGGGTCCCATGTGACAAGACCAAATCCCAGACTCCTGGAGGTAGATAAGCAGGTCTATCTGGTTAGGATAGTGGATCTTGAACCCCGCCCACAGCTTCAAGGGAAGGGAAGCATTATCTAAACAGCAGGGGAGTCAGCTCTGTTGTGAGACACACAAAGGCCTCAGATAATTGGGAGCTTCAGGGAGAATAGCTAACTTAACTTTCACACCAAAATGCTGGTAAATAGTTTGCTTAATATTTGGGAGTGTATAATTGTGGAAAAGTCCTGTCTTTATCCCACAAGTATGATCAAAATGCTTACAGAGTTTAACTACAATGAGATGAATATAGGTGCTGGTTTTTCCTGTCCTTGGAGATAGGCAGGGATTACAAAGGAGAAAATGACTGCATTAGTTATCTATCTACTATTGCATAACAAGTTGCCCCAAACTTGATCACTTAAAAGAAGAAACGTGTTTTGTTTTTTTATCCCTCAATTCCTGTGGACCAAGAATCCTGGAAAACTTGGTTCAGTGATTCCAATGGATGTGTGCATGCGTCTCCTATCAGATGTCAGTTTGGGCTGCTTATCTGAAGTTGCATAGAGCTGAGGGATCTAATCCAAGACAGCTCTATCACATGGCTGGCAGGTTGGTGCTGACTTTTGGTAGGAATCCTCAGTTCCTTTCTGCTGGAGCCTTTCTACAAGGCTCCTTGAGAATCCTCAGAGTTTGCCTCCCAGGTAGAAACTCAAGAGACTGAGGTAAAAGTGACAACTCTGATATTCCATTGATCACACTGATTCATAGTAGAAGGGACATGATAGTTAAAGTTATGTGTAATATTTGTTGATAAAATGAGATTGTTTTAATTGTTATTAAACATGGGTAAAACATTTTAGAAGATGGAAATTCTCACTCAGAAGCTCTTCTGCTGAGGCTTCACTGAATTGACTTGAAGAAGTTAGCAGAATATTGAAAGCATTCATGTTTTTACTTCCATCAGTTGACATATTTCAACTAAGAACCATCTGTTTGGGCTTGAATTGTCTTTGTCCTCCTGAAAGATATGTTGAAAACCCAATTCTGAGTATTTGTGAATGCGGGCTTATATGGTGTGTCAGGCAGGGTTCTCTTAGAGAAATAAAATTCAGGACACTAGTAATTATTTTTATATATTTATATATAAAGAGAAAAGTATATAAGATAAAAAGAGAAAAAGTTAACTATAAGACAATACAGGTTGCTCAGTGCAACTCACTGGAGTCCTCTGTAGAGCAATCCAGGCTATTGGTTACAGGCAGCAAACGGC
>PVJH01008394.1:0-85646 GCA_004026705.1 Nesogale talazaci
TCCCTTAAGCCCCTAGTATCGGCTTTTCCATTCCTTCCCCTCTTCCCCTGGTCTCTCCTCCCCTCCAACCCTCAATACTTTATACATTGTTATTGTTTTGTCATATCGTACACTGCCACTGCCCGACCTCTCCCCCAACCCACTCCTTTGATACCCGTCCTTCAAATAAGAGCTTGTGTATATATCCTTGCTGTTGGTTCGCCCCCCACCCCCACCCCCGCCTTCTGTCCACCCTTCCAGTATCTCCAATCTAACCATTGGCCCGAAGGGGCCCATCCATCCTGGTTTCCCCATATCTCCAGCTCCCCTCTATGCCAGTGTGACTTCTCCAGTCCATCTGGATTTGCAAGGTAGAGTTAGGACCATGATGGTTGGGGGGCGGGCAGGAAGGCTTCAGGAACTAGAGGAAACTTGTATGCATCATCACTGCCCGGCTGCCCCTTGACTGGTTTGTCTCCTCCCCGTGACTCCTCTGTAAAGGGGTGACCAATTACCCACCAGTAGGCCTTAGGTCTCCACCCTGCTCTCCTCCTCCTATGTAATGATGTGATTCTTGTTCTTTGGTGCTCGATATCTGCTCCCTTCAGGCCCTCTAGATCACGCATGCTGGTGTGCTTCCTGCATGTGAACTTTGCTGTTTCTGTGCTGAATGGTGACTCGATTATCTTCAAGTCTTTGAGACTCCAGGCATTCAATCATTTGGTAGCTGGGCACCATCTTGTCTTCTACTCTGTTTGCCTCTGTATCCATTTGTCTTCAGCCATATCGGGAGTCAATTGGTCCATTGATTTTGATTTTTGTTCTTTGATACCTGATTGTTTCAGCACCTCATGATCGCACAGGTAAGTGATCTTCTTTTATGGTGGGTTTTGTTGCTTCTGAGCTAGATGGCTGCTTGTTTATGCTCAAGCCTTTAAGACCCCGGATGCTATATCTTTTGATAACTGGGCCCATCTGTTTTCTTCACCACCCTTGCTCATGCTTCTACATGTCCTCAATGGGTACCTTGGGGATGTGTGCACACAGTGATATATGTTTGTTTTGTTTTTTTTTCTTAAGAGGGCAGTAGACCATATAAGTTTGGGAACCTCTGTCAGTTAAATTTTAACCAAAATACATCTACAAACATCCACTTTCCAATACATTCTGCATGATGGCAGGGCTATTCACATCCCTGGTCCATGAACAGAGAAGGGATTCACTAGGGCTTAATCCACATATATTTCCTCTTCACTATTAAAAAAACAACCTGAAGCTGCTTTTAAATGGGTCAGGCTTATTTTCAAACAGTCATCTAAGTAAGGTGTCAAGTATTTATTTCTGACAGTTGGCACCATCTAGTTTTTTTTTTTACCATCTAGTTTTTTAAACTACATTTTAGGACGTTGGTGGTCTAGTGGTCATGTGATCTGCATGGTCAGCATTTTGAAATCACGAGCAGCTCTGTGAGAGAAAGACTAGGCTTTCAGGGTTTCTGCTCCCATAAACAGTTACAGTCTCGGCAATCCAGAGGGGGGTACAATGAGTTAGCATTGAGTCTATGGTTGTGGAGTGGGACTCCCCCCATAGCACCCATATATTCAGTACCTCTTTATGAGGTCGAACATCCAGTAGGGCCATGTCAGAAGAACTAATTGTTCTTAGATTGGGGCGAGAATTAAGTGCAAGCCCCAAATCCATTCATGCACCTATGGTTTATATATTTTTTGGTTCACCTTAAAGAAATCATTGTTATTTTATGTTAGAGGTATTATCAATCACCCCGATGTTACATCACTTCCATCATCATCATCATCATGATCATGATCATGTCAATGCTGACTCATAGCAACCTGATAGATCTCTGTGAGTTTTTGAGCTTTCAAATCATCATAGAAATCGAAAGTCTCATTTGTACCCTGTGGTACTGGCTGGTGTTTTTGTACTGCTGACCTTGTGGTTAGCAGCCCAATGTGCAACCATTATCATTGACAATGTCATTGGCTTAGCCAGAATTTAAAGCACTGTTCAGAGAAGGAAATTGTATGACCAAAGGTCAGCTATGACCTGCAATACATGAATTGTTGTCTTATACAGATACAGATTGAATTCTTTTTTTTTTCTTGTGGGCATCACTGCCTCTGGTGGTAATGGGTGCTACCCAGCTGCCGCTGGATTTGAACCACCAAGCCTGCGGGCTGCAGTTCTGCACTCAACCACTTACATCACCGGGGCTCAGCCCCAGATTGAATTCTTAAGTGGCTTGACACTATTTACCCAAACAGCAAGGGTTGGTGATAAGGCGAATATTTCCATAATATTCATTCACAACAGCAGAACCACAATTACATGTCAAAAACAAAACAAGAAGAGCTTTAAAATAATAAATATCTGGTAATTTCCAGTCACCATTCATTGAGCACCCCCAAGCCAATAAAACTTGAATATTGCTTTAAAAGTGTGATAGGAAGATCAGATCTTTGAGCTAGCTAATCTTCTTGCAAAGCTTTTGGCACCTATTGAGCTGGAGACTTGAAGACATTCACTTAAAATTGAAAATGCCAAAACATGTGAGATCCCACCTTAAACAGCTGTTGCTTCAATGGCAGTTCTATAGTCTTCTTCCATCTGTTTCTGAAACTCAGCCACAGTTTCTTCATTCATCAAAATTGACAATATTTCCTCTCTTAGCTCATTTTGACACCTTCCCAACCTTTTTAATAATAAAGTTTTGCATAGGGCAGCATTATCCCCTGAGTTTGATTAAAATTATATATTATATCTGACTTAAAATATTTTCCCATGGCACAAAAGTATCCCTTTTTGTCACCCTTAGAGACTATGACAGGTGTTTTATTGACAGAATTTGTCTGCAATTTTGATTGCAGACATGTTTAAATACATTTTGTTTGCCAAAAAATGTCAGCATATATGAATTGGAACTAGTGTGTACCAATACCTTTTTTTGCTTACTTTTGTATTTCTATCACATAACTTTTGTTAATTTTACTTTTTACAGGTACACAACTTTTTGACATCATTTCCAATAATCCTATTTCTAAACATTCTGATCTTTTCCCATAACATTTTCCTTTGATTTTTAAAATGGATACACTATCATTTCTCTGTATATGAGAGGAGATGCCCCCCAAAACCCAGAATTGCACTGGGGAGAGCAGATCTTTCTAATACACATTTTTTCTTGATAGGCATTGAGCAACTCTCTCTGAGTTAGTGCACCCAGTGGCATTGCCTGGGAAGATTCTCTCTGGGCACAGTGAATTCTTTTATAAGAGTAGTTTTGTTTAAACCTATTTTTTTTGTGGTAGCCAATTTAAAAGAACAGCACTCAGCTGTGAAATTTGTTTACTGCTCAGGAAAATATAGCATAAACTGTTGTGATGTTGAACACCGCTTACAAGGATAGCACTATGGGAAAAACTCACGTGTATGAGTGATTTTCTCGTTTCAAAAAAGGTGAAATGTTGATTGATGACAAACCTCAATCTGGATGTCTACCAACTTCTCAAATGGATGAAAATGTCTACTCAAAGTGCATTTGGAGTTTGTTCCACCAGGTCAGACTATTAATCAAGCTTTCTATTTAGAGGTTCTGAAAAGATTGGCTAACAGTTTGTGACAAACAAAGGCCTAATTTGTGGCAGACAGGACTGTTTTTTTTTTTTTCACCACGACAATGCACTCATACAACCATTTCAATGCACCAGTTTTTGGCAAAAACACATCATACTTCTCTTGCCTGATACAACTTACTCAACTGATCTTGGCTTGTACAGCTTCTTTTTTTTTCCATGAACACAGAGGGACAAGGAAGGATAGTGATTGGATTACGTAGAAGAGGTGAAGAAAAAGTGAGGGATATGCTGTTAGCTATCCAAATAGATGAGTTTGAAAAATGTTTTCAAGAACGGAATTTCATATCTGATAAGTGTATTAAGTGTAATGGAGTTTTAGGTTCTAGAAGATGGCGCCGAGACAAGCAGCCCACACAAGGAGCTCCGCTGAGTCTGGTGTCTAAGAGGTCAAGAGGAAGGGTTCTGGTGAGTACAAAGGTCCTTATAAGTGGACCTCCCTGTCCAGGAAGGGATCCTGCCCCACTACTGCTTTGATTCAAGGTCCAGAGATCGGCATCCATATACCGGAGATTTCCCGCCAGCGGGGAGACCTGTGCGTCTCTCGCCACCAGACTGTGGCTCCCCCCGTCCGCCTGACCGCCGCCCCAGGAACAGGATGGCCAGGGTGGAGAGCGCCCCACGGCTGTGTGTAGCCACTGCATACCAGCAGCCCACTCGCGACTCCCACTGAGGGGAGCAGTGCCTGTCTCCCAGGATTCCCGCCCTGCACCGGCTCGCGGCGGCTACTCGGTTCAGCTCCCTCCCTGCGGCCACCCAGGGTCCTAGGACCCAAGCCCGCAGTAGCTTTTATTCCCCCGTGCTGGTGCACCCAGCCTCGGGTCGCCTCCAGCACCCAGGCGGCCATGTGTGCCGGGCAGACAAGGCCCAGCTCCCGCCACTGCTGAGGCCCCATTCATAGGGAGTGACTCGGCACTCCCCATCCCCCATCTCCCCCGAGACCTGCGCGATGTCTGCGCAGTGGGGGAAACCTAACTAGCCTCACCCATGAACTCGCCTGGAGCTGCCACGCCACCCTATCAGAACTGCGGGAATCTGGCAGGGGATTGGGACCTGCATGCGATTGATCGCCACAGCCTCCCGGCGCAGGAGAAGGGACTGAGTCCCGTGCAGAAGCCACCATGCGCCTTTGGTGGAGTGGCCATTGTCTCCACGAACCTAGCCGCGGAGGTGGGAGAGGCTACCTAGACACCCGTTCTGCGAGAGGCGGTAGGGCTGGCGCTAGCGACTGGGTGGGCCAGTCCCCCAGCGCAGGAGAAAAGAAAAGGCTAGAGATAGCGCGGATTCGTGCACTGTGTGTGGTGGCCAGGGGCAACGCAGACTAGTTAGCTGGGGTGGAGAGACCTGGTCACCTCAGAGTGGCCTACCGTTTCTCTAGGCTCGACTGGGGTCTGCACACAACCTAGCCTGTCTCTCCACAAGAGAACGGGCTGTGTAACTCCGGTGTGGCAGCGATAGGCTTTGGGGCACAGACTATCGCGGATTAGACGGTCTTTCACAGGTGGGAAGACTTGGTCAGAATGCTGCGTGCTGCTCTGCCTGGACGTGATCAGTGCCTATTTCAAACTAGCTGGGTTGCCATGGAAAACGGAACAGGCAACACGCGCGCTGCTTTGTCTGGTAACAACTGGAGCACAGAGAGAGTTGACCTGATCCCGTAAGGAAAGAGGCCCTTGCCTGCAATCAAGAGAGCTGGGGTCAGTTTTTCTAGCTGGGCAGGTAAGTCACACAACCCTCTCATAGCAGGGGGAGTCTGAGAGGATAGAGGCCCTGTGGCACGATCTTGCCCCTAGCTGGCACAAGCATATATAGGGAGCTGGTCCTTTCAAGAATGCCTCTTGCAACAAATACAACTGGCCCTTGCAGGCACACGGCAGCCCTGTCCCGCCTTAGTATCAGGAGTCTGAGGCATGGACCAGGGCTTTCAGGTCCGGAAGTGCTAGCTTATCTAGAGACAGGGGAAAGCAGCTACTGCAAATAGGGCTCTTAAAACTTGCTGTCTGCAACCACTGCATCCACATGCTGATGCCACTCTTGTCCAGTGGGAGGACCCTGAGTGATGGTCGGGGCCTAATAATCCCTGCAAGGTGAACCCGCTGGAAGCTGTGGGAAAGCAGAGACACTGTCCCAAAAGTGCAAACCCACGACTCATCAAGTGAGCTAGGGTCTTAGAGGCCAGCCTTGGGGTACTGCCACCAGAGTCGTGGTCTGGGTCTTTGCCTCAGACTAGTGGAGAGTGCATACCAGGCCCAACCTAGGACTAGAAATACAGGGGACCAACAACCCAGTTCCCGGTGCCTCCCCAACCCAGGAGAGGTCACACCACCCTACCTCCAATCAACACCGACACCTGCCCTGAGGCCTCATATAGCCCTACCACTCTACCGGAATCATCCCTCTGTTAATCTGAGTCCCTCATAGCTGTCGCCAATGGTGCCCACCACCTCTTACTACTGCTCATTTTGAGCCACCACAGCACCTACCTCCATAGCAGGCCAAGGTAGCCATTGCAAGCACCAGTGCCAATCACACTGGGAGAGGAGGCCAGGCCCCTTTGTCTCCTAAGAATATGGCACCCACCTCTTCAAAATCATCACGTGAACAACACCATACCACATCACTCCCAGAAGTAAACAAGAAGGACAAATGTCATCAACAGAATTAATGGCACTCATAGAAGAAGCAGATATGAACCTGCCACAAAAAGAAATTTTCAGAAGGCTGTATGGAGTAGTACAGGAGATGAGGGAAGTTATACAGAGTAAAGATGCAGAAATGGATGGGATGAAGACCACAATAGAGGGTATGAAATCCACAATAGAGGGCATGAAGTCCACACACAAAAGGGAAATACAGGAGTTGACAGAGGAAATAACCGAAGCTTCACACAAGATCACTGACCGAGACATATCAGTGATTTTGAAGATGATCAAGCAGACCTCAGCAAATGGGACAGGCAATCAAATAAAATCATAAAGGAGACAAAGGAGAATCTGAGATTAATGTCTGATGCTATGAAAAGGAACAACATTAGGATTATAGGCCTTCCTGAACAAGGTGCATCGAAGAAGTCAATAGCTAAATTGACAAGAGAATTTCTTGAAGAAAGCTTCCCGATCCTAATGAATGAGAATCAGTCACTCAAACAGGAAGCAGAGAGGACCCCAAGTAGACTAGGCCCCAAGAAGAACTCACCAAGGCATATAAATTATCCAACTTCGAGGAAAAAGAGAAAATCCTAAAGGCAGCAAGACAAAGGAAGACAGTCACATACAAAGACTCTCAAGTTAGAATATGTGCAGATCTATCAACAGAAACCATGAAAAGGAGAAGAGAGTGGACTAAAATCTTCCAGAAGCTGAAAGAAAACAATGCCTCTCCTAGAATTCTCTACCCTGCAAAATTATCTATCAAAATAGAAGGAGAGATAAGGGTTTTTCAGGATAAAGAAAACCTTGAAGAATGTGGGACACCCAACCCTGAGGAAGATCCTGGTTGACTCACTATGGCCAGAAGACCAACATCCACCAAACACAAGCAGGAGAACATCATACAGTCCAACTCCATCCAGAAGCCAGCAAACTGATACCAACCACTTAGAAAATATGGCCAAGGGAGGAAAACATGGCAACAGAGAAGTCCCCAACAAAAACACAGATCAACAACACAAAAGATGACAAAAAAGCACCCAAAAAAAAAGCCAAGAGATATCACTCATGAATGCAAAGATTGGGATAATAACCCTAAATGTAAACAGCCTCAATTCCTCATTAAAATAAAATGTCTATCAGACTGGCTCAAAAACTATAACCTACCAATCTGTTGCCTACAGGAAACACATTCTTAAGATTGCAGATAAGAATAAACTAAGAATAAAAGGCTGGAGGAGGATATACCAGGCAAATGGTGACTCAAAAAGAGCGGGAGTCACATTCCTAATCTCAGACAAAATTGATCTCAAGGTTCAAACTGTAAAAAGAGACAAGGAAGGGCACTTTATAATGCTCAAAGAATCACTTCACCAGGAACCTGTGAGTATATTAAACATATATGTGCCAAATGAAAGACCCGTGAAATTCGTCAGACAGATCATCCAGAACATGAAGAAAGATATCACAGATTCCACAATTATAGTAGGGGACTTTAATACACCACTCTCAGAGAGAGAGAGAGAAAGATCGAACATTGAGTAGGAAACTCAGCAAAGAGGCTGTAGAACTAAACAATACAATTAAGCAACTAGATCTGATAGATATATTTAGAGTTTTTTCATCCAAATGCAAACAAATACACATCTTTTCCAGTTCACATGGCTCATTTTTTGAGGGTAGACCACATGCTGGGACATAAGTCAAGCCTAAGTAAATTCAAACATATAGAGATCATACAGATATCCTTCTCTGATAACCATGCCATAAAGCTGGAGATCAATGAAAGGACAACTAGGAAAGCAAAGACCAACAGTTTGAAGCGAGTAATGAGCTTCTTTGGCATGAATGGGTACTGACCCAGATCAAAAAAGAGATAAAAAAATTTCTAGAAACTAATGAGAATGAAAACACCTCCTATCAAAACCTTTGGGACACGGCAAAAGCAGTCATCACAGGTAGCATGATTGCAATAGGTGCTTATATGAAAAAGGAAGACAGACACATGATAGATACACTCTCATTAAAACTCCAACAGCTAGAAGACAGCCAACAGAATAATCCTTCCAACAGCAAAAGAAAAGAAATAATAAAAATCAGGGCAGAGTTGAACCAATGGGAAGATCAAAGAACAATGCAGAAGATCAATGCAGCAAAGAGCTGGTTCTTTGAAAGGATCAATAGAATCGACGCACCTTTCGCAAAACTAATCAAAGAAAGGAAAGAACATGCAACAATAGACAGGATGAGGAATGAAACGGGTAATCACAAACAGGGGTAATCACAATCTTTTACTGAGATTAAAAGGATAATTACAACATACTATGAAAGGCTCTACTCTAATGAGTTCAACAATGAGGAAGCCATGGACAAATACCTGGAAAAGCAATAGCTCCCCAGACTGAAATAAATATGGTTATCAAGAACCTACCAACCAGATGGTTTCACAGGGGAATTCTACAAAGCTTTCAGGGAAGAGCTGGCACCAATTCTTCACAAAGTTTTTCAGAGAATAGAAAGGGACAGAAATTTCCGAAACTCCTTTTATGAAGCCAGTATAACTTTGATACCCAAGTTTGATACCAACTTTGATACAGGGAAAAGATCCTACAGAAATAGCGAACTACAGACCGATATCTCTGGTGAGCATAGATGCAAAAATTTTTAACAAGTTATTGGCCAATAAAATACAAAGGTATATAAAACACATAATCCATCAGGATCAGGTAGGATTTATCCCAGAGATGCAGGGATGGTTTAAAACATAAGATAAAACATAAGAGCTATTACATGGTTATATCCATAGATGCAGAGAAAGCATTCGACAATATACAGCACCCTTCCCTAATTAAGACGCTTAGGAAGATAGGAATAGAAGGGCAGTTTCTCAAGTTAATACAAGCTGTCTATGAAAAGCCAACAGCTAACATCATTGTCCATGGAGAAAAGACCAAATCAATCCCACTGAAAAAAGGGACCAGATAAGGATGCCCCTTATCCCCATTGCTATTCAATATAGTACTGGAGCTCCTAGCTAATAACATAAGACAACGGAAAGACATAAAAGGTATCCAACTGGGGGAGGAGGAAGTGAAATTATCATTATTTGCAGATGACATGATCCTGTACATCAAAAATCCCAAACACTCCACAACCAGAGTACTAACAGCAATAGAGGAATGTGGAAAAGTGGCAGGGTACAAGATTAACAAACAGAAGTCAATTGGACTGCTGTATACTGCTGACAAGACCATGGGAGAGGAGACCAGGAAGGAAGTACCATTCACAATAGCCAAAAATAAATTGAAATATCTAGGGATATATCTAACAAAACACACAAAAGACCTGTACAAGGAAAACTACAAAACCTTACTACAGGAAATCAAGTGTGACTTTCATAAATGGAGAAATATTCCATGTTCGTGGATTGGCAGACTCAATATAGTAAAGATGGCTATCCTACTCAGGGCACTTTGTAAGTTCAATGCCATACACCAATTCAAATACCAAGAGCCATCTTCAGAAAACTGGAAAAACTGGTCACCAACTTCATATGGAGGGGGGAAAAGCCCAGAATTAGCAGAGATCTCCTCAAGGAGAAGGACACAGTTGGAGGACTTGCTTTACCTGACTTTCACACCTACTACAAAGCCACAGTGGTTAAAACAGCGTGGTATTGGCATAATGACAGGTACCCAGACCAATGGAAATGAATAGAAAACCCAGAAATAAAACAATTAGCATATAGACAACTGATTTCCAACAAGGGCCCCAAGGGCATCAAGTGGGACGGTGGCGCTCTATTTAACAAATGGTGCTGGAAACAACGGAAATCCACATGTAGAAAAATGAAACAGGATCTCTACCTCACCCCATGCACAAGAATAAACTCAAGGTGGATCAAAGACCTGGAAGTAAAAACCCAAACCATCAGGACCATTAGTGAAAGAATCGGGGAAAATCTAAGAACCTTGGCCCAAGGAACACAAAGGCTGACTGCAATAGGGCAGGGTACACACACATAAGATGTTGAAATTGACCAATGGGATTTAATAAGTATAAAACACCTGTGTGCATCAAAAGACTTTACCAAGAGGGTAGGCTGAGCCCTGGTGGCGTAGTGGTTGTGCGCGGGACTGCGGCCCACTGGGATTGAAGGTTTGATTCCAGCTCCATGGAGCAAAGGCTGGGCCTCTTACTCCCACCACCTGAGGGCAGTGATGCCCAAAAACCCAAACCAAAAACAAACAAACCAAAAAAAAGAGGGTAACTGAGGAACCCACAGACTGGGAGAGGATTTTTAGCAACGACACAACAGACAAAGGGCTTATCACGAAAATCTACAATAGCCTCCTTGTCGGCAAAAAGAAGAAATCAGTTAACCCTTTGAAGAAATCGGAAAAAAGAACTAAGAAGTTTCACTCAGGAGGAGACCCATATGGCCAATAAACATATGAGAAAATGCTCCCGATCACTAGCCATCAGAGAAATGCAGATCAAAACAACTATGAGATACCATCTAACACCTTTGAGGTTTGCCCAAATCAGAAAAATGGAGAGCAACAAATGCTGAAGGGGATTTGGCGAAATAGGAACACTTCTACATTTCTGGTGGTCCTGTAGATATGTACAGCCATTATGGAAAGCAGCCTGGCGATAACTAACGAAAATGGAAATTGAACTACCTTATGACCCAGCTATCCCTCTACTGGGTATATACCCAGAAGAGTAAGAAATAAACCACAGCCAGTGGTGTGCATGCCAATGTTTATTGCAGCGCAATTCACTATCGCAAAAAGTTGGAAACAATCTCAATTTCCATCAGCAAACTCTGGCATATACACACAATGGAGTACTATGCTTCACTCAAAAGTACCGATGAGCATATGAAACATGTCTTCTCATGGCAAGAGCTGGAGGAAAGTATGCTAAGTAAAGTGAGTCAAACACAAAAGGAGAAGTATAGCATGAGTCTACTGAGGTAAGTGTAACCAATATGGTAGGTATAGAAGGGAGGTCCCCTATGACATAACAGTTATTCAGAGATCCAGGGAAAGGAGAGGAGGTGGAACCAAACCCAGGGATGTACATGTTGAGTACAGCACAGCAAGGGAAGATGAAATGGGGAGAGAGAAAAAGGAGGTTTGAAAGTAAAAGGTTAACGGAGGGAGCAGGGCACTAACTCACCCAGGGGGAGAGTACAGGTCTTGTCTCCACAGAAGCTGAAGTGGGTGTGCAGACCGCACCACGCAACACCCAAGTGTGGAAGGAGATATGAAAAGAAAGAGCTACAGGGCCGGCCACAACCAGAACCAGACTGATTTCCTCAATGTAACTGGGTGTGGCAGAGAAAAGGTGGCGGAGAGTGACCAGCATGCCACACCCACATGGAGACAGGTGGAAATGGAGGAAGAGAAGGAGAGCCGGTCCGGTTCCCATGCTGCCCCGATTCCTGCCCACGATGCTCAGAGGGCTATACTTCTGTGGGGACCTAAGCCACAGGGGCACTTGGCAAACAACAACAGGACCTGTCACACTGTCTTCCTACAGACAGTGACAAGGGACATTTTGGGAGACACACAGCAGGGAAGCAAGGCTGTCTGAGTCCCAAAAATGGACCAAATCAAGAAGGGAGCACTCCTGGCTGGACAGTCCAGAGAAGAGAACTACTGGACCGAGGGTTCCTAACAACCGTGGGGGGAGGGGGGCATGGACAGACTCAGGGATGGGGGAACAACCAGTGGTCAGCAATCGGTGGGGAGGAGAGTGGGGGTGGCCTAATAGGGCCAAAGCAAGTGTAATGTAACAGAGAGGAAGTTAAGAAACTCAAATGAAGACTGACCACAAAAGAGAGACAAGAGGAAGGCAGAAGGAAATAGAGGAAGGAACAAGAAGGCAAAGAGCACTTGTAGTGGTCTAAACACAGGTATGTAAAAATAATTATCTATGAAAAGGTGGGAATAAGTTCAGGAACATATAGGCTTAGTACTAAGGCAGCAGCTGGACCTCAGGCCCCCACCCAGTCACTCCCTCAGTGCAAGAACACTTTGTTCTATGAATCTGGCCATGATGCTCACCGGCCGATTATGATCACTGAAGTCAAAATAGATGCATAAGAAAATGTGGTGAAGAAAATGGATGGCACCCAGATATCAAAAGATAGACAGTCTGGGGGCTCAAAGCCTGAAGATAAACAGCCCACTAGCCGAGAAGTACCCAAGTCCACACGGAAGAAGCACACCAGCCAGTGTGGCCGAGAGGAGTCAAAGGGATCAGGTCTCAAGCATCAAACAGGAAAAACCAATATTACTGTGCATGCACTCTCCTGAGATGGTCACTGAGGACAAGTGGGGACAGGAGAAAGAGTGGTGAAGGTGGCTAATGGTACCCTGCTAGCAAGACATAATGTCTGAGGCCTCAAAGGCCTGAGGATGAGGAAACAGTGCAACCAGGCCTACCACAGAAGCAGCACACCAGCCTGTGCGACCATGAAGAGTGGAAAGCACCATGCTATCAGGCATCAAAGAACAAAAAACTTATCATTAAGTGCCCACCCTCCTGTCATGATCGCTGAAGACAGAAGAGTGCAGAGGCAGACAGAGCTGAGGAAACTGATGGTGCCCAGCCACCAAATGATAAAGTGGCAGGGATCTTAAAGGCTAGGTGAACAAGTGGCCATCCAGTGCAGAAACAGCAAAGCCCACATAGAAGAAGTGCACCCACCTGTGTGATCACGAGGGGTCGAAGGGAGCAGACATCAAACATCAAAGAACAAGGATTAAATCAGTAAGAATGAAGGGGAGAGCACGGTGGGGACTCAAAGCCCACTTGTGTGCAATTGGACACCCCCTGTCGCATCACATTTCACCAAGAATGAATAAGTTTTAAAAATAAGTAGTATCTAATCTACTACCTGTTAACAGTATTTCTTTCAACAGAAATAAACAGCACAATAACAATTCAAACTCTACATGTGTTCATGTGATCCAAACTGAATGTTTTGTTTTTTTTGTGAGAAAATATTTGCACAAAAAACATGCTCATAGATTGCCCAGGAACAAATAATAATTTTGAGGGACAGTAAAGGGCACACACAAATAATGTCACAACACAGTGCATTTAACATTTTAAACATATTTTCTGAATGCTTACTCTGAACTAGGCATTGGAATTACCTTCCTTTCATAAGGAAGGAACATGATATTTACAGATGTAATTTCCCAGCCACAGAGATAATAAATGTTTGGATGGATTTGTACCAGGGCTCTCTAACCACAGCCAACCCATGTTACTGCCACATAGTGCCACATTGGATTTCACCAGTTTAATCAGGTTACTGGTGATAGCACAATTTTAATTTTAAAAATCACTTTAAGGGCTGAGCCCCGGTGGTGTAGTGGTTGTGTGCGGGACTGCGGCCCACAAGGTTGGCGGTTCAAATCCAGCAGCAGCTCTCCAGGAGCAAGGCTGGGCCTCCTACTCCCACTAGGGGGCAGTGATGCTCACAAAATCATTTTATTGAGGGTTTGTACAGATCTTATCACAATCCATACATTGTGTTAAGCACATTTGTACATATGCCCTCATCATTTTCTTTTTTTTTTAATTAAAAATCATTTTATTGGGGGCTCGTATATCATTTTTCCGATACATAAATAAACATACTGTGACAAGAACCCTCGCACATCTGCTGCCGTCATCATTCTCCAAACAGCCGCCCTTTCCCCCAGCCCCTGGTGTCGGTTCCTCCAACCCGTCCCCTGTTCCCCTGCTCTCTCTCTCCCATCCAACCTCAATACTTTATAAATAATTATTATTCTGTCATATGTTACCCTGCCCAACACCTCCCTCAGCCCACTCCTCATCATCATTTTCAAAATATTTTTTCTACTTGAGCCCTTGGCATTTTGTTCTCATTTTGCCCCCTCCCTCCCTACTCCCCCTGACTCATGTACCCTTGATAATTTATAAATTCTTCTTCTTCTTCTTGTCTTACACTGACCAATGTCTCCCTTCACCCACTTTTCTGTGGACCATCCCCCTTGAAGGAGGGTTATATGTAGATCATTGTGATTGGTCCTCCATGTCTCCCCCTACCTAGTATCCCCCTCCAAGTATGGATACTCTTTTTATTGGTCTTGAGGACTTTCTCTGTCATGGATTTCCTGTGTTTCCTGCTCTTATCTACCCCCAAAGGTGTCTTGACCCACAGGTTGAGAACAGCTGAACTAGAGGAAAGTTGTATGTTTCATTGGTGTTATACTGCACTCTGATTGCCTCATCTTTTTCTTGTGACCCTTCTATAAGGGGATGTCCAATTGTCTACAGGTGGGCTTTGGGTTTCCACTCCTCATTCCCATCAATATGATTTTTTGTTCTGGGTCTTTGATGCCTGATACCTGATCCCATCAACACCTCATGATCACACAGGCTGGTGTATTTTTTCCATATAGGCTTTGTTGTTTCTCAACTAGATGGCCGCTTGTTTATCTTCAATCCTTTAAGACTCCAGAGGCTATATCTTTTGACAGCCGGGCACCATCAGCTTTATTCACTGCATTTTCTTGTGCACCCATTTTGTCTTCAGTGATTGTGTTGGGAATGTGAGCATCACAGAATGCCAGCTTATTAGAACAAAATGTTCTTGCATTGAGGGAGTAGAGGCCCAATGTCTGTTTGCTACCTTAATACTTAACATATGAATATATTATGTACATCTATTCCTCTATCATTATATATAAATATATTTACATATGTCCATGCCCATATTTAGATCTCTATAAATGCCCTTTGCCTCCTAGTTCTTTCCTCTATTTCCTTTTACTTTCCTCTTGTCCCATTATCATGTTCAGTCTTCATTTTGGTTTCAGTAATTCCTTTCAGCTACATTGCCTTTGATCAAGCCCCACAAGGATAGCACAGTTTTTCCAGATCAGTTTATCATCATGTATACCTTAACTACCCTAATCAAAGTAAAGAACCTTTTCTGGTTAAGTCATCACCCAAGGTGAATTAATGTTTTTATATCTAGAGAGAGAAACTTGCTACTGACACTTTAATAAATTTGTTTGGTTTATTAAAGTAATATATGCATATAGCTAAGCAAATAAAATAGTACTAAAGGGCTTTAATAAAACCCAGCAATGTCCTATCCCATTGCAAGCCTTGCTCCCTAAAGCAACTACTTTTCATTCTGTTCTTTCTGGTATTTATCATTTCGAATCTCTCTTGTCACCTCCCACTCAGAGAATGAAGAATCACATATTTATTTTTTAGCCTCCCTTGCAGCTACAGATGACTATGCAACCTAGTTAAGTCCAATGATATGCTTGCTGAGGGCTTTCTGGAAAAGCTTTTGTTTTCCTGAGCAAAAAAATACACTGAGCTGATACTGCCCTCTTCCTTCTTCTTTCTGCCTTAAATATGCCTATGCTGCCTGGGACTATAATAGTGATCTTGCGACCACAAGACAAAGAGCATGATGATAAGAACTCAGCATATTAAGTAAGGAAAAGTTAGAAGGTTACGTGATTTTTTTGTTCATTAAATGTGTTTAAACTCATTGTTAGTGAGTTTTCTGTTACTCTTAATTGAAATGATTTTTAGCTTAAAGTATATTTATAAATAACATTATTTTACTATTTCTTAATTTAGCAATTTAAGACATGATTTTATTTTTGTTTGATGAAAATATGCACATAAAATTATTCACCAATACAACAATTTACATTTGAAATGTAATGACATTGATTGCAATCTTTTAAAAATCATTTTATTGGAACCTTATACAACTCATCACAATCCATGTGTCAAGCACATTTGTGCATTTGTTGCCATCATCATTCTCAAAACATTTTCTTTCTGCTTAAGTCCTTGGTATCAGGTTCTCATATTCCCCAATCCCTGCCCCTCTCCCTCCCTCACAAATCCTTGACAATAATTATTTTTTCATGTATCACACTGTCCATTCTCTCCCTTCACACATTTTTCTGTTGTCTGTCCCCCAGGGAGGGGGTTATATGTAGGTCATTGTGATCAGTTCTCCCTCCCTCCCTCCTGGTATCTCTACTCCCATCACTAGTCATGAGGGATTTGTCTGTCCTGGATTCCCTGTGTTTCCAGCTTTTATATGTACTGGTGTACATCCTCTGGTCTAGCCAGATGCGTAAGATTGAATTAGGATCATGATAGTGATGGTGGGGGAGTGGGAAAGCATTAAAGAACTAGAGGAAAGCTGTATGTTTCATTGGTGCTATAGTGCGCACCGTGACTGGCTTGTCCCCTCCCTGAAGCTCTTCTGAAGGAGATGTCCAGTTGTCTACAGATGGGGTTTGGGTCTCCACTCCACACTCCCCCTCATTCACAATGATATATTCTTTTGTCCTTTGATGTCTGATACATGATCCTGTTGACACTTCATTAACACACAGACTGGTGTGCTTCTTCCATGTGGGCTTTGTTGCTTCTCAGCTAGATGGCCACTTGTTTATCTTCAAGCCTTTAAGACCCCAGACACTCTATTTTGTTAGCCAGGCACCATCAAATTTCTTCACCACATTTACTTAAGCACCCATTTTGTCTTCAGTGATCATGTAGGGAAGGTAAGCATAATTGAATGCTAGTTTAATAGAATAAAATGTTCTTGCATTGAGGGAGTACTTGAGTAGAGACCAAATGTCCATCTGCTACCTTAATACTAAACCTGTAAGTATATGCACAGAGATCTATTTCCCATAGTAATATATAAATATATTTACATATATACATGCCTGCATTTATACCTCTATAAATGTCCTTTGTCTCCTAGTTCTTTCCTCTATTTCCTTTACTTTCTTTTTGTCCCACTATCATGATCAGCCTTCATTTGGGTTTCAGTAATTCGTCTCAGTTACATTGCTCTTGATTAAACCCTACCAGGCTCCCTACATCCTCCTAGCCATAGATATTTTTTTTGGCATCACTGCTCTTGGGGGTGGGAGTAGGAGGCCCAGCCCCACTGCTGGAACTGAACCTCCCTCCCAGTGGGCCACAGTCCCGCGCACAACCACTACACCACCAGGGCTCAGCCCCCTAGCCATAGATTTTGTATCACTTGTTATTCCCTTGTCTCTGTGTTTGTTAACACCCACTTCCTTTCCCCAGCCTCCCTCTTTCCCATGTCCCCCTGGAGCTGTCCCATTGTTTTCTCCTTCGGATTGTTTATCCTACCTATATTTCTAGATAGACCTGCAGAGATAATAATTTCTTTTTGTTGTGTAGCCATTATTGCTATCCTATTCCAAACTATTCTACCACCATTAGCATTAACTCAGTGACCCCAAACAAAAATTTGCCCTATTCCTTTTCCATCCTTGATAACCAGTAATAATCTTTGGTTTCTAAATATTTGTTTACTTCACGTAAGTGAGATCATGTGGTATTTGTTCTTTTTTTCAATGATTCTATTGGGAGTTCTTATAGCTCTTACAACATTCCATACATCATTTGTATCAAGCATATTTTTACACATGTTGCCATATTCATTTCCAAATATATTCTACTTGAGCCCTTGGTATAAGCTCCTCTTTCCCCCTCCTTTTTTATATAAATCATTTTATTGGGGGCTCATACAACTCTTGTTACAATCAATGCATACATCAGTTCTTTGCAGACCACATTTGCACACTTGTTGACATTTTCACTCTAAAAACATCCTTCCTCCACTTAGGCCCTCATTACCAGCTCCCCATATTTCTCCTCCCTCCCTACTCCCCTCCCTTATGAACCCTTAATAATTTACAAATTGTTATAACTTTTTCATATTGTCCATTGTCCATTGTGTCCCTTCACTAACTTCCCTGTTGTCCGTACCCCAGAGAGGTTATATATACATACATACATATATATACACACACACATATATATCCCTGAAATTTGATCCCCCTTTCTAGTCTACCATCCCTCCATCCTCTCAGTATCACCACTCCCACCAATGGTCCTGAAGGGATCATCTCTCCCAAATTCCCCATGTTTCCGGTGTCAGTGTACCTCCCCTGGTCTAGTTTGATTTGTCAGGTAGAATTGGGATCATGATAGTGGGTGAGAGGAAGCATTTGAGAACTAGAAGAGAGTTGTATATTTCATTGTTACTACATTGTACCTTGACTGGCCCATCTCCTCCCTGCAACCCCTCTGTAAGGGGATGTTACTTGGATCCCCAATCTGTACACCCCTCATTTATAATGATATAATTTTTAGTTCTTTGATACCTGATACTAGATCCCTTTGACACCTCGTGGTCACACAGGCTAGTGTGCTCCTTCCATGTGGGCTTTGTTGCTTCTGAGCTAGATGGCTGCTTTTTTTTATTTTTAAGCCTTTAAGACCCCAGACACTATATTTCTTGATAACTGGACACCATCAGCTTTCTTCACCACATTTGCTTATGCACACATTTGTCTTCAGTCATTGTGAACAGCTGTGTTAGTACGGGTAGGCTAGAGGAACAAATTTCAAAGACACACATATAGATAGAAGGAAAGGGTTTATATACAAAAGGAATGTGACACTAAGAAGGCATCCCAATCCAGTCCAGTACAAAGTCATAAGTCTGATATTAACCCATATGCCCGAAATCAGTCTACAAAGTCTCCTTTCAGCTCATGAAGTCACAGATCAGTGGGTGCAGAATTCTGGCACTGGCAGGGGTCTCCCCATGGCTCCTCGCTTCCAGGCCTCAGGGTCCATCAACAGCATGCAGCTCCAGCTTCAGAGGTCTGGCTCCATCAGGGCAAAGCCGTGTGGTCGCTCTGCCAGCTACTCCAGCTTCTTGGACGTTGCCATCTTTTCTTTTCCGTGACTCATAGCTTCTGAGACTAACTCCCAACAACTGGGGAAGATAGCTTCTCATCTTCATGAGGGAAATATCGCGAGATTTCCCAAAAGTCTCAGGAGAAAGCCATGCCCACATAGAGGCCTCATTGGCTACTTAATGGCTATCTCTAGATTAACAGGCTAGACCCCACCCCTACATTTCAATCATAAAATTAACATAAGCACATAACTGCCACAGCAGCAGTCAAGGTGAGCATCATGGAATGCCAATTTAATAGAGCAAAATGTTCTTGCACTGAGGAAGTACTTGAGTGAAGGTCCAATGTCCATCTGCTGTCCTACTCCTAAGCCTATAAGTGTATGCTTGTTGATCTATTTCCCCATCGTCACACACATATGTACATGCCTGTATTTAGATCTCTATAAAGGCCCTGTACCCCCCCACAATTCTTTCCTCTATTTCCTTTTACTTTCCTCTTGCCCCACTATCATGCTCAGCCTCCATTTTGGTTTCAGTATTTTCTCTCTGCTATATTCCTCTTGATCAATCTCACACCCACCTTGTCACTGATTTTGAATAATTTGTTGTTCCCTTATCGTTGGGCTAGTTAACACCACCTCCTTTCCTCCTCTTCCCCCATCTCCCACGCCCCACCCCACTGCCCGGAACCATCAGTTCCGTCATTTGCATCTCCAGACTGTTCATCCAGCCTCTCTTATCTAGATAGGCTTTCAGAGATAATAACAGGTACAAGAAAAGACATCTCAAGATGAAGCAATAAAAGAAAATAAAACAATGATAACAGCAAAAATACCCAATGTCATATATGTAAAAAAATAATAACAATATAAAAACCTGTAAATAGTTCAAGGTCTGTTCGTTGATCTCCAGGAGTGTCCCCTGTGGTATTTGTTCTTTTGTAACCTAGTGGCATAGTGTTTATCCCTTGGGCTGATAATCTCAAGGCTAGCAATTTGAAACCGCCAGCTGCTTCATGGGTGAAAGATAAGGCTTTCTACTCTTATAAAGAGTTACAGTCTTGGCTTTTAGATAACTCCTTTCTGGGACTGAATATTAAAGGAAGCCTGTGGCAGGCTTAAATGCTTGTTAGGTGACCACCCAGATTTACTACTTTTCGAGTGGAAGTAGGAGAAATGCAGCAATAAAGACACGGGGAATAGAGAAGATGAGAGGGGTTGGCTGGTCTGAAGTTCATGACCTAGCATGAGAGGGTTAGACTGGTTGAGAATTTCTGATGGGACCATGGTCTAAAGGAAAGGCGACCAGTGGATACCCTGGTGAGGCTAAGTGAGACAGCCCACATTGACTTGACCAGAACTCAACCAGAGGAAGAGAATCTATTTGAGCCTGTGAACTGATGCATATCGCTGCTGACTTTATGGATGGCCTGTCCTGATTTGACTTTGCTTATGGATGAGCACTTCATGAGTTTCCAACTGGAATGAAGATTCTTCACGTTGAACAATATGATTGGTTCCTCAGAGCACTGGGTTGATGCAAGTGGGCAATATAGAAATTGGACACCCAAATTTGGGGGGATAAAGGCATGAAGTAGTTGGCTTACAAACTCTCATGCATGGGAGGAATATATATTCATAGGACTGTAAGATCTAAGTATAGATATAACTTCAATTGTAAGGCATAGGATATTTTTTTGTTTGCTTTGTTCACTTATAGAATGTTATTTTTAAATGGTGGTGGTACATGTTGATGGTGGTGCACGTTTTAGTTTTATCCTGTTAGGTACAGATTTTGTTATTGTTTATTATATGATTTTATTATTGTGTGAAAATTACATATGGTTACAGAGTTATGTGAAAGTGTGAAATTGACAAGGGGTGGTCTGTGGCGGTAATGTACTTGATGTCAATTTCATGATTGGGAGTGTAGAGGTGGAATCTATCCTGTCACTCTGGAGATAGTCAATGAGGCTTCCGTGTGGGCATGACTTTCTACTGAGAATTCTGGGAAGTCTCACGATACTTCCCTCATGGAGATGAGAGATCATCTCCCCAGTTGTTGGGAGACACTTGACTGACAAGACAAGATGGCAGCGACCGAGGACCTGGAGGAGTTGGAGGAGAAGTCACATTGCCTTACCCTGAACCAGACCTCTGGAGCCAGAAAAACCACAGAGAGACCCCGCCAGTGCTGAGATGCTTCTACCGCCAATGGATACTGCTTATGAACCCTGAGCCCTGGAAACAAGGAGCCATGAGGGGACCTCTGCCAAAGCCGGGATACTTCTACTGCTTTGTGAGTTGAAAAGAGACTTTATAGACTTGTTTTGGGCATGTGGGCTTATATTGGACTTATGACCTTGAACTGAATTGGCTTGGGATACTTTCTCAATGTTCCATTCCTCTTGTATATAAACCTTTCCCTTATATCCATATGCATGTTTATGAAGTTGTTTCTCTAGTTTATCCATACTAACACAGCCTTCCATGATGGCCACCTTCCTGACACAATATAGTCTCCTCCATGGGAGATGGACAACATAAAAGTGGGTGAAGGGAGATGTTGTACAGTGTAAGATATCACAAAATTACAATAATTTATAAATTATCAAGGGTTCATGAGGAAGTGGGGAGTAGGGAGGGAGGGGAAAAATGAGGAGCTGATACCAAGGGCTCAAGTATTAAGCAAATGTTTTGAGAATGATGATGGTAACAAATGTACAAATGTGCTTGACACAATGGATGGATGTATGGATTGTGATAAGAGTTGCACAAACCCCCAATAAAATGATTACAAAAAGAGTTACAGTCTTGGAAACCTGTAAAGGTAGTTCTACCCTGTCCTATGAGTGAAATGGTCTTGATTACAGTGAGAATTTTTGTTTGTTTTAATTTTGCTCATCATGATGTTTTCAAAGTTCATCCACATTGTGGCATGCATCACAATCTCTCTTTAAGGCTATATAATATTTAGTTTTATGCAAAGGCTACAAAAAGTTGGTGGAAAAATTTCATTATTATTCTACTCCATTTTTTCTTGAACTTTTTGAAGTCCCTTCATATGGTTGTATACTACATTTTGCTTATTCATCCATTTATTGATGGACAACTTCAGTTGTCCAAACATACCAGCCATTAGACAAGAGTAAGATGAGGCTGCCTGATCCTGTGAAGATTTACAGTCACAGAAACCCTGTATAGAGTCGCTATGAGTTGGAATTTACTCATGGCAATAGACTTGTTCTATGTCTTGGCTATTGTGAAAAGTGTTGCAATGAACATTGGTGTTTCTATTGGGTTTCTATTTGCATTCAACTTCTAAGTCTTCTAGGTACATACCTAGAAGTGGGATTGCTGGGTCAAATGCAGTTCTACTCATATGTTTAATTGTTTTGAGGAACTGCTGGGAAATTATCTTTTCATATCTCATCACAGTAAAACAGGATTTTATCCTCTTCCACACATATTTCTACTTTTCCTCCTTTTCTTCTTCCACTATGTTTACACCATAATGCCTAGTAAATAATTGCCCACTATAGAACCCAGAAGTATAATTTAATTACTGTCCCCCAACTCCAGTTTTTTAAAAATTTTCCTGGATTTTATAATTGCTTTAGAATATTTGTGATTCAAACCCACCCAGCAACTCTGCAGGAGAAAAGACCTAGTGATCTGTTTCCATGAAGATCACAACCTAGGATACATTATTTTGTCTTATAGAGTTACTATGAATAAAATTACATTTGATGGCTGTGGCAGTCATGTGCTTAATGTCAATTTCATGATTGTGCTTAATGTCAATGTCATGATTTCTAGGGGTGGAGTCTAGTCTGTTAATCTGGAGATAGCCATTGAGTAGCCAATGAGGCCTCTGTGTGAACATGGTCTTTTCCTGAGACTCCTCAGAAATCTTGCGATATTTCCTTTGTGGAGATGAGAGGCCATCTCCCCAGTTGTGAGTCAGTCTTTGAGACAACGAACTATGGACAAGAAAAGATGGCAGCATCTAAGGAGCTGGAGGAGCTGGAGGAGAAGTCACATGGCCTTGCCCCGATGGAACCAGACCTCTGAAGCCGGAGAAGTCACTGGAGACCACTGCCAGTGCTGAGTTGCTTCTACCACCAATGGATACTGCTGATGGACCCTGAGCCCTGGAAACGAGGAGCCATGAGGAGACTGCTGCCAGCGCTGGGACTCTACACCCACTGGCCTGTGACTTTGTGAGTCAGAAGGAGACTTTATAGACTGGTATCAGACATATGGGCTAATATCAGACTTATGACTTTGAACTGGACTGGGTTGGGATGCTTTCTCAATGTTCCATTCCTTTTGTATATAAACCTTTCCCTTACATCCACGTGCATGTCTATGAATTTATTTCTCTAGTCTACCCGGAATAACACAATGACACATATCAATAGTTCCTTGGCTTTTTTTCTTTTGCTTTCACTTGTAACACACTTGGCCTTAGTTTTTTCCATAGCTTCATCAATTCATTTATAAACCTATTAGCATTTTTTGCAAATGACCAATATGACCAAGCCAATGTATCAGTAAATGTATTAAGAAGAACATAATAGAAAGATGGTTGGGATATTGTGTAAGGAGCAGGGTTTGTCAAGTCAACTGTTAGACTTTCCTTTAAGTTGAGCCCCAAGAGGAACTCTAAGCCAGAAAATTGAGACTTTTGTTTAGGTTATTTGCTTTATCTGGAGACTATGACAGTCACCTAATCTGGTGTCAATTTGAGGATTAAAAGTGTAGTGGAGTCTAGCCTGTCAATCTGGAGATAGTTAATGAGACCTCTGCATGGGCATGGCTTTCTCCTGAGAGTTCTGGGAAATGTGGTAATTCCTTCTTGGAGGTGGAGACACTATCTCTCTCGGTTCACTTCTTTGAAGACTCTGACGACACTCTCTTGGAGACACTATATTGCCAAGACACAATGCTAATTCCCTGTGAGATATCCAGGAGAAGTCACATGGACCTACCCCGATAGAACCAGACTGCTGAAGCTGGAGGAGCCACTTGGAGACCCCTGCCAGTCCTGAGATGTTTACAATGCCACTGGACCCAAAAGCATTCTACTCATCTGGCTTGTGGTCATTTTGCATTCAGCATCATTGCATGTGTTTTGTGAGTCTGAATAAGACCTTATAGACTGGTATCAGACATATGGGCTAATATTGGACTTATGACCTTGGACTGGACTGGGTTCAGATGTTTTCTTAAGGTACAGTTGCTTTTGTATATAAACCTCTCCCTTATATAAAATGTGTGTTTATGAATTTGTTTCTCTAGTCTACACAGACTAACACAGAGACCTCTCTGATATTTTGCTTGAGTATAAATGCCTAGCTCTTGTGACTTGTACCATTAGTCGGACCTTGTGTTTCTAACTCATAACCTCTTTTAAGATTTCTCAGGATAGGTAGGTGTCTCCTGGGCTGGCCCTCTTCTAAGTGTAGACTATGCCTTGCTTTTCTTTGCCTTTCTTTCTCAGTTACTACCCTGCCAGCCCCTTTCTTCTTGTCAGAAAAGTTTTGAAAATTCATTCCCATTGATGGCTCTTGTTCCAATTACCTTTTGGAGTTGTGAGTTTGTATACTTGATTCCTTATTTCTTTATTCTTATTTTATGGAGTCTCAGGAGAGACAGGAGACAAATACATTCCTTTTTCTTGAATAGAAGTCAGAATATGAAAATTTAACTGTCCTAGATTATTTAGATATACAAATTCTGAGTGTAGAACTATGTTTGTAAATCACTAACAGTGGCAAAGCCTGAGTCTGGAAATCTGATGGACTTGAGCTTCTTGAATTCTGACTTTCTGGCTGATTCAAGTTATCTCAATCTATGGGCCTCGATTTTCTCCTCTGTAAGATGCCAAAAATAATGTCTACATAATAGAGTTCTAGGATTTTCTTATATAATATGTGCAAAGCATCCACCACAAGGTGGTCAATAAGTGGGAATGATCACTTTCATAATTTAAGCAAATAAAAGATGCGATTAGGAGATTTGAATGAAAATTTCAAACAATTTTGAATGCTAGGACTTATTTTGTTGACAGTGAGTAGCCATGGAGGCTTGCGAGCAGGGAAATCACATGATCCCAAAGATTTTGTTAGCTTGTTCCCTTAGTCTGGTCTTGAAAGAGAGCAAGAAGTCCTTGGCTCAGCAGCTCTTGAGTTAAAATCTTGGTCCGCGTCTGAGTTATTTGTAACTCGTTGTCATGGCAACAAGTTTGGCAAGCAAGCCAGTGCTGCAAGCTCCTGACAGTAGGGAGGGGAGGATAGTTGGAGAAGATGGAAGATTAGAAGGAGGATATCTGTGACCAGTGCCTCACTTTGTTAGAAATATCCAGCTGGGGATGGGGGTGATAATCCTTCAGGGTGGGGGGTGGGGTGGGGTTCAGTGAACACTGGAGACGTTCCTGCCTAATCTCCTTATATTGCAGATGGGAAAATAGCCCCAGAGAAGTTCAACAGCTGGTTCAAGGCCACTATGAAGCAAGGGCTGGACTCTTAAAAAAAGAATTCAGGGTCATAAAACTGCAGCATAACAAATCAAACCTTTGAAGCATTTCATCCACCTCCCCACCAACACAAACATATACACACCCTTCTTCTGTTGTTGTATATATGGAAATCCCAGACTTAGAATAGGTGGTACTGATTCAAGGTCATACAATTCAGGCACTAAATTGGAGCCAGAATATTTCAGGACTGGATTCTTCTTGGAAAAGTGATCTTCTAAAATCAAGGCTCAGAAAAGCCTTCACTGCTGACTGTATAGATAGGTCCCACCAAGGTAAGACTGAGTTGACTGCCTTTGCCTTTGACCTTTAATCTAATATACACGTGTGTTAAGGTCACATCTCTCCTTCCCCATATGCCTTCATATGTGTGTACTGTCCTTTCACTAATTCTCTTGCATAACTGGCAGCCCACCCCCTCCATTTTCACTTGCATCCTTCCCTTGCCCAAGCACAATTGTTACATGTCTCTCTTTCCAAATCACCCACAGGTCCAGGCATTTCTTGAACATTCTTTTATGCAATCAAATCCTCACAATTCTTATTCCATATCTCCATAGCAAGCAGAAACCTAAAAGACCAGAAAAAGATAAAGTGACTGTCAAAATGTGTTTCTACCTCAAGAAAGGTGTTTCTGCCTGGTTTATCTGATGTTCATTTTTTACAGTTTTATTGGTATATAATTCACATATTATAAAATTCAACAGTTCAATCACATCAAGAAAAGTTGTACAATTGTTACAATAATCAGTTTTAGAATATTTCCTTTGTTCTTGTACTCATCAAAGAGTCACTATTTTCTGTTTCTATAGATTTGCCTATTCTGGATTTCATATACAGAAAAACATTTTAAAACAAAACAAAACAAAACAAAAATAGCAGCAATAACAAAGTAAAACAGTATTATCACCAGATTCCAGCTCAGAATGGTTCTGGCAGGACATGGGAAAGGGGAAGATGGTGGAAAGGAAGTGGGTGTTAACAAATTCAGGGAGAATCGAACAACAAGTGATCCAAAATCGGTGGTGAGGAGGATGTAGGAGGCCTGGAAGGGCTTGATCAAGGGCAATGTAACTGAGAGGAATTACTGAAACAAAAATGAAGGATGCACATGATAGTGGGACAAAAGGAAAGTAAAAGGAAACAGAGGGAAGAACTAGGAGGCAAAGGACACTTATAGATGTCTAAATATGGGCTTGTACATATGTAAATATATATGTGATGATGGGGAGACAGATATAAGTGTATATATTTATAGTTTTTATACTAAGGTAGCAGATGAACTTTGAGCCTCTATTCAAGTGCTCTCTTAATGCAAGAACAGTTTGTTCTATTAAACTGCCATTCCATGATGCTCACCTTCCCAATACAATTGCTGAAGACAAATGTGTGTATAAGCAAATGTGGTGAAGAAAGCTGATGGTGCCTGGCTATCAAAAGATATAATGTCTGGGGTCTTAAAGACTTGAAGACAAAAAATAGGCCGTTTTGCTCAGAAGCAACAAAATCCACATGGAAGAAGCACACCAGTCTGTGTTCTTGAAGTCTCAAAAGGATCATGTATCAGGCATCAAAGAACAAAAAACCCTATCATTGTGAATGAGAGGGATTGTGAAGTGGAGACTCAAACCCCATCTGTAAGAAATTGGACATCCCCTTAGACAAGGATTGTGGGGAGGAGACGAACTAGTCATGGTGCAGTATAGCACTGAAGAAGCATACAACTCTCCTTTAGTTCTTTAATGCTTCCTACCCCCACTAACATGATGCCAATTCATTTTTTTTTGGCCACAATTTATTTATTTATTTATTATTTTTTAATTAAAAAATCATTTTATTGGGGGCTTGTACATCGCTTTTCACAATACATAAATACATATACCGTGCTAAGCACCTTCATGTGCCTGCTGCTGTCATCATTCTTCAAATATCCACTTTTTCACTTGAGCCCTTGATATCAGCTTCTCATCCTTTCTCCTGTCCTTGCTCTCCCTTCCCCACCAACCCTCAATACTTTATAAATTATTATTGTTTTGTCATATCTTACACTGCCCGATGTCTACCCTCGTCCACTCCTCTGATGTCTGTCCTCCTGATAGGAGGTTATGTTTGGATCCTTGTAGTTGGCTCCCTTTCTCTACCCCATCTTCCCTCCACCCATCCAATAACTCCACTCTCACTACTGGCCCCAAGGGGTTCATCTGTCCTGCGTTCCCTGTATTTCTAGTTCCCATGTCTACCAGTGTGCCTCTACCAGTGTAGAATTGGGACCATGACAGTTGGGGAGAGGAAGCCTTCAGGAACAAGAGGAAAGTTGTATGCTTTATCGCCACCTCACTGCACCTAGACTGGCCTGTCTCCTCCCCGCGACTTCCCTTTAGGGACTTGTGGTCCTACTTGGCCACAAGTAGGCCTTGGTTCCCCACCCTGCTCTCCCCCTTATTCGTAGTGATGTGATTCTTGTTCTTTGATGCTTGATATCTGCTCCCTTCGACCTCACATGATCACACAGGCTGGTTTGTTTATTCCATGTGGGCTTTACTTCTTCTGTACTAGATGGACACTTGTTCACCTTTAAGTCTTTAAGATCCCAGATTCTTTACTGTTTGGTAGCTGGGCGCCATTGGCTTCCACGACTCTGTCTGCCTCTGCACCCTTTTGTCTTCAGGGATCATGTTGGGAGGGTGGGCACATAATGGTATGATTTTTGTTCTTTGATGCCTGATACCTGATTCTTTCCACACCTCACACAAGCTGCTGTGCTTCTTCTATGGTGGCCTTTGTTGCTCCTGGGCTATATGACTGCTTTTTCACCCTCAAGCCTTTCAGACCTCAGACGCTATATGTTTTCATAGCCAGATAACATCAGCTATCTTCAACCACTCTTGTTCATGCCTCCACATATCATCAGTGATCATCTCAGGAAGGTGCACACACAGTGATATGGTTTTTTCCTGCTTGATGCCTGAGGCCTGATCCTTTCGACCCTTCATGGCCACTTCTTCCATGTAGACTGGCCCACATGGCCAGTCTACCCATGATCTCAAGTCTACCTTACAAATCTATGCAGACCAAAGGATGTACACTGATACAGATTAGAACTGGAAACACCGGAAATCCAGGACAGATAAACCCCTCAGGACTCATGAGAGTGGCAATACCAGGAGGGTAAAGAGAGGATGGCAGAGAAATGATCACAATGATCTGTGCATGGTCCCCTCCCAGGGGGACAGACAACAGAAAAGTGGGTGAAGGAAGACATAGGGCAATGTAAGACATGACAAAATAATAATAACATAAATTATTAAGGGTTTGTGTGGAAAAAAGGGTGGGCAGGGAGGGGTAAAAGGAGGAACTGATACTAAGGGCTCAAGTGGAAAGAAAATGTTTTGAAAATGATGATGGCAACAAATGTACAAATGTGCTTGACACAATAGATAATATATGAATGTATTGTGATGAGAGTTGTACAAGCCCCAATAAAATGATTTTTTAAAAGAGAGGGCTAAGAAGAAAAAAAAAGAAGGAAGGAAGGGTTCCAAAGTTGGTTGTGGCGATGATTGTACAACCCTTCTCTGCATTATTGAACTACTGAATTATATGATATGTTAATTATAGCTCAATAAAATGAGAAATAAATTAATATAATAAAACAAAACAAAACTCTTTTAAGTGTGATATTGATTTGCCTCATTTATGGAACACTAACTTTGGTTATTTGGTTAAATAATGTTCACTAGGTTACTCCACTTTCGCTCACAAGTTTTAAGTCATTGCTGCTTCTAATCTGTGTGATTTCCAAATGATGATTTTTTTTTCTTTTTGTGAGCATCACTGCTCTCCGGTGGTGGGAGTAGGAGGCCCAGCCCCACTGCTGGAATTGAACCTCCGTCCCAGTGGGCCGCAGTCCCGCGCACAACCACTACGCCACCGGGGCTCAGCCCTCCAAATGATGATTTTTAAAAATGCCATCATTCTACTATATGTATCAGCTAGCTTTCTACTGTAAGACAGACTTCCCTTTCTCCCACATTTATTGATCTGTATTACCATGGACTCACAGTTGCCTATTTAATTCAATGGGTATACCATATAACTAGCTTTATTCTGATGTTCAAAAAACTTAATTTTGGCTAGCAGAAGTCTGTTCATTCTTCCTTCTGTGGTCTTTTGACAAATTTTATATTTAGTTGAGTATTAATTTTGTGGTGCTATTAGGTGTTCCAGATTTGTCTTCTATTGCTCTGCCCTATCTCTGCAAACAATCATTTCCCCCAAGGATTTCCAGTTGTTTTAAAAATAAAATAGCATTTAGAACCTCAAATCTGAGCCTGAGGTGTTATAGTTACATTTTAAATGTTTACTTAAATTTATTTTTATGAAATCACACACTAACCACTAAATGCTCTTCATTGAAAGTGTTGTTAGATGTGCAATATCTGTCCATAAAAGTTGTTGGATTTTCCTGTCCAATGAGTTTGGGGTAGAAAAGTTAGAAGAATAGTAACTAACCAGAAGTGCCTCAGCAGACAGGTCGTTGATCTCCTTTTGAGAAATCACAGTTAAACCCTATGGAGCAGTTTTACTCTACACAAGTGAGTCACTAAGTCAACAGAGCAAATAAGCAACCATTTAGTGAGAACTTATAATGTGCCAGACAGTGTATGCGAGAATCTTTGATTCCTACAGAATTTCTGGAAAGTAGGGCCAAAACTGAGCCAGACAACATAGACAGAGAAGTTGGTGAGAGATACAATTAAAGAAGAAGCAGTGTTTCTCTGGGTTTTGGAGCAATCTCTCTGGTTTAACAGGCTAAAGATTTAAAGGTGAAGGTTGTCCCAGTTCTACCACTAGAGTAATTGTAAAATATGGGGTGTTCACTTGCTTTCTTTTTTTTCCCCACCACCACATGGTTTCTTTAAAAGTTAGTTTCATTGGCTAGCTACCTCACAAGGTTATTTTTTAAAATCATTTTATTGGTGACTCCTACAACTCTTATCACAATCCATATATCCATCCATTGTGTCAAGCATATTTGTACATTTGTTGCCATCATCATTCTCTAAATATTTGCCTTCTACTTGAGCCCTTAGTATCAGTTCCTCATTCCCCCTTGCAATCTCACCACTCATGAACCCTTATAGTTTATCAATTATTACTATTATTATTATCATTATGCTTCTCTTCACACCCCCCCCACCATGATCTCAATTCTACCTTACAGATTCATCTAGACCAGATAATGTACACTGGTACAGATAGGAGCTAGAAACATGGGGAATCCAAGACAGATGATCCCTTCAGGACAAGTGGTAAAAGTGGCAATACCAGGAGTGTTTTGTTACTTCTTTGCTCTGCTCCCCTTGTTGTTCTGCTGCACTCCCTTAGTGTTTTGCCTCAGGTGGTGGGGTCAGATCGGGTGCAAATTCCCACACTGTATCTTCAGTTTGTCCCTTGTAGGGTTATGGGTCAATGAGGAATGTCATATCTCATAGTGGGACCAGTCATATGACCATCTCTGTGCATTGGCTGCTCCGAGGGGGGATATCGTTCTCAAGGTTTGGTGGACAAGGATGTGCTCCACTCTCTCTTCTTCCCCCTTCATTTTCTTGTGTGTACTCTGATCAGACTGTTCCTCTTCCTGAGCTGTAGCTGCAGTGATGTCCTCTGAAGTAAATTCTTCTGGGGGAGGGGCAGTTGTCCACATAGTTGGGTTTGGGGCTGGCTCCCCTCATAAGGTTACTATGCTGGCTTATGTCTCAATAACGGAAGGTTAAGCATCAAGAAGAATGCAGGATTTAGAGAGTGAGCTCTGCCAAAATATCCATTTATATACCGTAGGCAGGTCACCTCCCAAAGCAAACTTCCCTTTCAATGGATTGGCAGCTCACATGAAATCACAAAATGGGAAGTGATTACATAGTATCTGTTAACGACTGATAATCATCCAGTCTACACAGAATGTCATATGCTGAGTGATATTTTAATTCATTGGTGAAAAGCTAGGCAATAAGTGGTACTAAGATAATAGAATTGTGTTTTGACAAAAGTCAAATCACTGCTTTCTGGTGGTGGGAGTAGGAGGCCCAGCCCCACTGCTGGAATTGAACCTCCATCCCAGTGGGCCACAGTCCCGCACACAACCACTACGCCACCGGGGCTCAGCCCTCCATCAATATTTCTAAAACATTTTCTTTCTACTTGAGCCCTTACTATCAGTTCCTCTTTATTCTCCTCCCTTTTCCACCCTCGTGAATTTTCATGAATCCTAGTGAATATATTATTGTTATTTCATGCCTTATCCTGTCCATTGTATCCTTTCACCCATATTTCTGTTATTTTTCCCCTTGGGAGTGGGCTATATATCCAATCTTATGATGGGTTCCCTTTTTCAAAGAGTAAATTCTTTTTTTCCTCTTTTTTTGGGGGGACATCATTGCCATCTGGTGGTCGTGGGAGCTACCCAGTGCTGCTTCTGAAAGCTGCTGCTGGATTTGAACTGCCAAGCCTGCGGACTGCAGTCCTGCACTCAACCACTTATGCCACCGGGGCTCAGCCCCTCAAAGAGTAAATTCTTGATGCACACAATAATGCCAATGAATCTTAAAAATATGCTGAATGAAAGAAGTCAAACAAAAAGGGTACATATTGCATGCTTCCATTTTAAAAAATGTTCAGAACCAGGTAAAACTAACCTATGGTGATATATGTCAGAATAGTGGCACTTTGGGGCAAGACAGATGTGAAGGGACATGAGGAAACCTTTTATGATGATTTCTATATCTCAGTAGAGTTGTGAGTTACACTAGTAAATTGAAAAAGCTTTTCACTTAAGACGTGTGCATTTTTTCAAGTTCAAGCTTGCATGTCATCCAGTCTTCTGGTGGGAGATCAGAAAGTCTGGTTGTTGTAGTTACGTAACCTCTTGTCAACTTGAGTTAAGGGGTGGAGTCTAGCCTGTCAATCAGTTCATAGCCAATGATGCCTCTGTGTGGACATGGCCTTCTCCTGAGGATTCTGGGAATTCTTGTCATCTTCTCTGGAAGCTGGACACATTTTGATACCTTGAGAGTAGGGTACTAGAAAAGCAAGTCATAAAGATGGAGAATGGATGGCTGTTTGACCTCTGCCTCATGATAGTTTTTCTTCTTTGGCTACCCAGAGGTAGATATGCAGTTTACTGCATTGTTTTCAGGAAAGAATATGGGAAGTAAAAGTTTTGATTATTTTCTTTGGTTGTTGTCTTTGGTTACTTTTATTTAAAATGGTGAAAATGAATGTGATTAATGTGTATTTTGAGCTCAGGAGGCAAAATCACCTCTTGAATTTCTCAGAGACCATGCTGGTGAGTGAAAATGGCTGATAGAAGGTCAAAATGGCTGACAGAATGCCCTGGCTTCATGCAGTCAGAGGCCTGAGGCCATATTTTGTATCAATGGGTTAGTGAAGAAAAGGATTGAGATAAGATAGATAAGGATTGGGACTTCCTGGAAGATGGCCACTGCTTGACACTCACCAGAGGGAATCAGCAGGAGATTGGCTTGGGGAAAGTGTCTGAAAGAGAAATTCATCCCTACCAGATCGCTGGAGGATCATCATAAAGATAAGTAGGTACAGATTCATGAGGTTCCGAGGGGCTGGAGGCTTTGGGCTTGCCACAGTGAAACCCAGCCGGGGTTTGGCCCGCCACTGTCTGTCACTGTCTCTGCCAGGACAGTTTGAGCCAGCACAGGAACATTGTCTAGTAAGAGTCGTGACTTGCTGCAGAGCAGAGATTGAACCCTTGTGGCCCCTCACTCAAGGATCAGGACTTGACTATGTGGCTGCGTTGGGTTTATTCACTAATCTCTATACCCCCACTGTTTTGGCAAATCTGGTCTCTTGGTATTAACTCCTGGTCTTTTCTAGTTTGGCTCACAGGCCAGACCCCTCCCCTTAGTCTTGGGCAATTACTCCTGCTATACCCAGCTGGAAGAGCCCCACCCTGTGCAGAGTAGCCTGATGGTGGAGAAGCTCACCCACCCTCCATTTGGGTATTTTCCACCCAATTTCTTGCAGGGGAATTTCAGCCTGTGTACTTGGGGAGAGCTCTTACATGTCCTCTGGGGGGGTCCATCTGTGGAATCTTCCTGCCACCAGCCTTGTGCTTCCCATGGTGCAGGACAGTTCCAACAGTGCAAGCCTGAATACAAGCTGCTGCAGGAACCACTGCCCAGCCTCCACCGCGATCTGCCTGATCAGATGGTTCCACCCAATATCCACAGTGCTCTACTCAGGAGTGCATATCCCACCAGCATTCCATGGCACTCCTCTTGCAGTGGGCACCCCCATGCACCTCCTGCAGTGCCCAGGCTGCTGTGGGCTATACCATCACAGCTCCTGGTGAGATCATGTAGTGCAGCACCATCCTTGTGGGTCCACAAAAATCCAACCAGTGGACTCTGGGAACACCATCCAACTTGTCCTCCAGATAACAACACTGGTTCACTAGGGAAAGAGTGAAGTCACAAGAGGATAAAGACTTAAGCTAATTCCATAGAGAAATTAGTCACAGGAAGTTTGAGGACACATTCCTTTAAGTTTCCCAGAGAGAGCCAGTGCTCTTCAAGACCCTACAAAATGGCACCTGGTTCTTCAAAAACAACTCAACGCAAATAGCAATCAGCTTCAACAACCTCAATGAAAAAACAGGAGAAACAAAAGGTAATGGCAGAAGATGCCCTAAACCTAATGGCATACATAGAAGAAGCAGACATTGATATGCTGCAGAAGGAAATTTTCAGAATGATGCTTGAAGTCATACATGACATAAGGGAAGCAATAGAGAAAAAGGATGAATTAAAAGATAAGATAAAATCCATACACCTAAGGGAAATATAAGAGCTCAGGGACGATATAACAGAAAACAGCAGCAGACTCACAGACTTTGTGAATCGATTGGAGGAAGCTGAAAACTGCATCAGTGTCTTAGAGGATGACCAAGTGGAATTTAATATATGTGAACAAAAATCGAATGAGAATATCAGAGAAACTGAAGAAAATGTAAGATCTGTATCTGATGCTATTAAAAAAAATGACATCAGAATTGTTGGCCTACCAGGGGAAGACAGAACAAAGAACTCATCTGCAACAATAGCCAGTGAATTCCTGGAGGAAAACTTCCCTAGCTTAATGAATGAAAGCCAAGCAACCAAGAACCAAGAATAAAAGCCAAGAGGACTAGCTAGACTGAATCCCAAGAAGAGTCACCAAGACACATAAGCCATCCAACTTTGAGAAAAAGGAGAAAATGAGAGCAGCCGGAGGGTGGGGGGAAGCAATCACATATAAAGGTTACCAAATAAGAATATGCTCAGACCTATCAGCAGACACTGTGAAGAAGAGGAGAAAGTGGAGTAATATATTACAAAAATTGAAGGAAAGTAACGCAAACCCAAGAATACTCCACTCAGTCAAATTATCTATCAAAATAGGTGGAGTAGTAAGAGTTTTTCCAAACAAGGAAAAATTCAAAGAATACATTAGAAGAAACCCAGCCCTACAAAAGATCCTTGCTGACCCATTATGGGCAGAAGAACAGCACTCAGCAAGCATAAATAAGAGAACATCAGACAGAACAACCTCACCCAGAGGGCAGCAAAGAGAAAACAGCCCTGATAATAGGAATGACTTAATGGTAGAAAGAAATCAAGAATGATGAACCCTCACACACACAAACACAACACACTGAAAAAAAGGGAGATAAGGAAACACTCATCACAAAAGGTAGAAGATGACACCACATATTCTACAGTTGGAGTTAATAACCCCAAATATCAATCGACTGAACTCAGGAATCAAGAGACTGTAGCTAGCACACTGGCTTAGAAAACACATCCCACCAATCTGCTGCCTACAAGAGACACATCTGAAGACTACAGACAAAAATAGGCTGAGAATCAAAGGCTGGAGAAAGGCATACCAAGCAAACAATAATTCTAAAAAAAGCAGGGGTAGCAATCCTAATCTCAAATAAAATTGACCTCAAAGTGCAAACCATAAAAAGAGATAAGGAGGGATGCTATATAATACTCAAGGAAAAGGTAGACAATGAACCAATAAGCCTTTTAAACATATATTCCCCTAATGAGAGACCTGCTGAATACGTAAACCAAACACTCCTAAAGATGAAAAAAGAAATCACAGCCTCAGCAATTATTGTGGGTGACTTCAATACACCACTCTCTGAGAAAGACAGATCACAGGGAAAGAAACTCAACAAGAAGGCTAGAGATATAAACACTACAATTAGACAATTTGATTTGGTAGATATCTACAGAATTTTTCACCCAAATAAAAAGCAATTCACATTCCTTTCATCCCCACATGGAACATATTCCAAGATAGACCACATGGTAAGACATAAGGCGAATCTACATAAATTTAAGCATATTGATATCATACAGAACTCTCTCTCAGATCACTTTGCCATAAGGTTGGAAATCAACAAAAGGCAGATGAAGAGAACTGGAGAAAATAAATGGAGAATGAATAATTCTCTATTGCAAATGGACTGTGTACTGGCCCAAATCAGAGATGAAATAAAAAAAAAACTTCTAGAAAATAATGAGAATGAAAACACGACATACCAAAACTTATGGGACACAGCAAAGGCAGTCTTAGAGGAAGTTTCACAGCAATACTGGCAGACATGTAAAAGGAAGAGTGTCTCATCACAGATACGTTGACAGAGAATTTACAACGACTAGTGCAGAGTCATCAGGACAATCCCACTAATAGCAAAAGAAAAGAAATAATAAAAATCAGGGCTGAGATTCAGGAGAGGGAGAATAAGAAAGCAATGGAAAAAATTAATGCTGCTAAAAGTTGGTTCTTTGAAAGGATTAAGAAAATTGACAAACCGCTGGCAGACTTAACCAAAGAAAGGAGGGAAAAAATTTCAATAGCAAGAATGAGGGATGAAAGAGGGAACATCACACCTGACCCCAATGAAATTAAAAGGATAGTTACACAGTACTAAAGGACTGTACTCCAATGAATTCAACAACTTGGAAGACATGGACAAATTCTTGGAAAAACAGTCCCTCCCTAGACTATCCCTATTGGACGTCAAGAATCTCAACAGACCCATAAAAATAGAAGAAATAGACAAGGTTATTAAGGGATTGCCAACAAAAAAATAATCTGGACCAGATGGCTTTACAGGAAAATTTTACCAAGCATTTAGAGAAGAACTGACACCAATCCTACACAAACTCTTCCAAAGCATAGAAAAAGAAGGGAAACTCCAGAACTCCTTCTATGAAGCTAGTATAACACTGATAGCAAAACTGGACAAAGATTCCACAAAAATTGAAAACTACAGACCAATATCCTTAATGAATATTGATGCAAAAATCCTTAATAAAATACTGGCCAATAGAATGCAAAAATATATAAAACAAATAATTCAGCATGACCAAGGGGTTCATACCACGATTGCAGGGGTGGTTCAACATACAAAAGACCATTAGTATCATTCACCACATTGACATGAAAAACTCTAAGAACCACATGATAATATCAATAGATGCAGAAAAAGCATTTGACAACATCCAACACCAATTCCCGTTTCAGACATTCAAGAAGATAGGAAAGGAAGGGAAATTCCTCAAGACAAAACAAGCTATATATGAAAAACCAACAGCCAGTGTGATAGTCAATGGAGAAAAGATGAACACAATTCTACTGAAAAAGGTGACCAGACAAGGATGTCCCTTGTCTGCAATCTTATTCAATAGCCTACTGGAGGTATTAGCTAACAGTAAAAGGCAAAGGAAAGACATCAAAGGTGTTCATCTGGGGAAGGAAGAGGTGAAATTATAGTTACTTGCAGATGATATGATTTTATATATGGAAAACCCCCAAAAGCTCCACAAGGGGAATATTGGAAACAATAGAGGAGTATGGCAGAGTGGCAAGATACAAGATCAACAATCAGAAGTCCATCGGACTGCTGTACACATCAGATAAGACCACAGAGGAGGACATAAAAAAGAGGTACCCTTCACAATAGCCAAGCACAAATTGAAATATCTAGGGATATACCTGACTAAAAGAGCAAAAGACCTATATGATGAAAACTACAAAACATTATTACAAAAAACCAAGAGTGACTTCAACAAATGGAAGACTATCCCATGTTCATGTATCAGAAGACTCAATATAGTAAAGATGTCAGTTCTACCCAAGGCACTATATAAGTTTAATGCAATTCTGATAGATTTACCCTCATCTTTCTTCAAACAAATGGAAAAAAATGATTATCAACTTTATATGGAGAGGGAAGAAAGCCAGAATTAGCCGAGATCTCCTCAAGAATGACACAGTGGGAGGGCTTGCTTTTACCTGATTTTAGCACATACTATACAGCCACAGTGGTCAAAACAGCATGGTGTTAGCATAATAATAGATACTCAGACCAATGGAAAAGAATAAAAAACTCAGAAATAAAAACATCAGCATACCTTTTCCTTGATAAGGGTCCAAAAGTATCAAATTGAAGTGGATTCCCTTTTCAACAAGTGGCGCTGAAAAAAATGGATATCTACCTTTAGAAAAATGAAGCAAGACCTTTACCTCACTTCATGTACTAGACTAAACTCAAGGTGGATCACAGACCTCCAAGTAAAACCCCAAAATTTAGGGCCATCAATGAGGGAATTGGGACCAACCTGAGAACTTTGGCACAAAGGCTATCATAAATAGGGAAGGACACAAACACAGAGGATGCACAGATTGACAAGTGGGATATACTGGAGATAAAACACCTGTGTACATGGAAAGAATTCACCAAGAGAGTAATAAGAGAGCCCACGGACAGGGAAAACATCTTTAGCAATGACACATCAGAGAAAGGCCTTTTTACTAAAATCTATAATACCCTGATAGCTTCCAAAAATAGCAAACTGCACACTGAGGAGGTGGGCAAAGGACATGAACAGAAGCTTCACAGAGACTGAAATTCGAATGGCCAATAAACATATGAGAAAATGTTCCTGATCATTAGCCATAAGAGAAATGCAAATCAAAACAATAATGAGATACCACCTAATACCTTCAAGGATAGCCCAATTCAAAAAATTAGAAAGCAATAAGTTTTGGAGAGGCTGTGTATCAATAGGAACTCTTATCCACTATGGGTGGACCTGTAGATATGTACAGCCACTTTGGAAATAGATTTGATGATACCTAAAACAGATGGAAATTGAGCTACCATATGACCCTGCAATCCCACTACTGGGCATATACCCAGAAGAGGCAAGAAACAAACCATGACCAGGCCTCTGTGCTCCAATGTTCATTGCAGCACAGTTCACAATTGCAAGGAGTTGGAAACAGCTCAAATTTCCATCAATCAATGAATGGATTAAAAAGCCATGGTACATACATACAATGGAGTACTATGCATCGCTGAAAAGCAGTGATGAACGCATGAAGCACAACACAACATGGGAAGAACAGGAGGAACTTATGCTAAGTGAAGTTAGCCAAGTGCAAAAGGACAGGTACAGTATGAGTCCGCTGAGATAAGCTTAATGAAAAAACTGCAAGAGGGGTATCAGGAAAAAGCTACTGTATACAGAAATGCCTGGGGTGAGGCCCAGGTAGTATGGCAGGGGCTAGACCAAATCCAGGGCTACATATGGTAGCAAACTGGAGTGGGGGGACCGGGGTGGGGGATGGGGCAGATGGTGATGTGTAGAGAAGGAATGGGGTACTAATCCACCCAAGGGGAGCATATTGTTTATATCTCCACAGGGAAAGAAGGACCACACTTAAACTCAGTGATCCAGGATGTGAATGCAGCATGACAGCATGGAGCAGGGAACCAATGAAGGAGTCTGAGCACACAGCCCCAATCCCAACTACAGGGGCAGCCACCTCTCCACCAGGGGAGTTTGCCTTGGAGGGCAGCTTGGGGAGTGAGAGATGTCTGACCAGAACACATGAGAACAAACGAAGAGGGAGGAAGAGAGAATGGAGTGCATCCTGGTCCACCGATCCTTCAGGGTGATATTTTAACTCAGAACAGCCGATGCACAAAGAGGATCATATAGCCAGTCCCACTATGAAATACAGCTACCATCACTGACCCAAGGCCTTTCGGGGTCAACAATGGAGAAACAGGGTCAGGATTATACCCTGCCTGACACAACCACACTATGGCAAAACACTAAGGCTATGCAACAGAACATGGGGCTCCAATGGAGTGACAAGGATAAACTTTGGGGCCAGGTTGTCGTACCCCATCTTACTTGACCAGGGGACACTCCTGGAGGTCAATGAACAGACCTTGAACCCTTCACAGGTTTTTATATTGTTATTATTTATTTTTGGGGGGGCATCACTGCTCTCCGGTGGTGGGAATAGGAGGCCCAGCCCCACTGCTGGAATTGAACCTCCGTCCCAGTGGGCCGCAGTCCTGCGCACAACCACTAAGCCACCGGGGCTCAGCCCATTGTTATTTTTTTTTACATATATATTGGACATTGAGTTTTTTTTGTTGTTATCATTGTCTTATTTTCTTTGGTTGCTTCATTTTAGGATGTCTTTTTTTGTACATATTGTTACATCTGCAGGTCTATCTAGATAAGATAGGCTGGACAGTCTGGAGGTGAAAACAATGGGACTGATGGTTCTGGGGTGGGGGACATGGGAGAAGGGGAGGAGGAGAGGAGGAGAAGGAAAGGAGATGGTGTTGACCAGTCCAGGGATAAGGGAATAACAATTGTTCCAAAATCAGTCACAAGGTGGGTGAGAAAAGTCTGATAGGGGTTGATCAAGAGTAATGTAACAGAGAGAAAATACTGAAACACAAATGGAGGCTGAGCATGATAGTGGGACAAGAGGAAAGTAAAAGGAAATAGAGGAAAGAACTGGGGGTAAATGGCATTTATACAGTTTTAAATACAGGTATGTACATAGGTGCATATATTTATATGTGAGATGGGGAAATAAATCAATGAGCATATACTTATAGACTTATTGGTAGGACAGCAGATGGGCATTGGACCTCCACTCAAGCACTTCCTCAGTGCAAGAACATTTTGTTCTTTACATTTATATTTCATGATGCTCACCTTCCCGACATGATCACTGAAGACAAATGACTGCATAAGCATAGGTGGTGAAGAAAGCTGATGGTGCCCGGCTATCAAAAGATATAGCATCTGGGGTTTTAAAGGCTTGAAAGTAAACAACCAGCTATCTAGCTCAGAAGCAACAAAGCCTGCATGGACAAAACACACCAGTTTGTGGGACCATGAGGTGTCAAAGGGATCAGTTATCAGGCTTCAAGAACTATAAATCATAAGATGTGTGCTCACTTTTCTGATATGATTGCTGATGACAAATGTGTGCATAAGCAAATGTGGTGAAGAAAGCTGATGGTGCCCGGCTATCAAAAGATATAACACCTGGGGTCTTAAAGACTTGAGTAAACAAGTGGTCATCCAGCTCAGAAGCAAGTCCATATGTTAGAAGCACAGTAGCCTGTGTGACCATGGGGTGTTGAAGGGATCCGGTGTCAGGCATCAAAAAACTAAAATTATATCATTATAAATAGGGGGGAGTACAGATTGGGGACCCAAAGCCCATCAATAGGTGAAGTGACATCCTCTTACAGAGGGGTTGCAGTGAGGAGATGAACCAGTTAAATACAGTGTAGTAACAACGAAAAATGCAACTTTCCTTTAGTTCTAAAATGCTTCCTCCCACACATTATCATGCTTCCAATTCTACCAGACAAATCCAGTTAGAACAGGGGATGTACACTGGAGTTGGAAATATGGGGAATTTAGAATAGATGTTCCCTCAGGACTAGTGGTGGGAGTAATGATACTGGGAGGGTGGAGGAATGGTGGAGTAGAAAAGGGGAACCAATTTTAGGGATCTACATATAGCCTCTTCTCTGGGGCACAGACAACAGGAAGTGAGTGAAGGGACACATTGGACTATGTACAATTTGAAAAAGTAATAACAATTAGTCAATTATTAAGGGGTCATGGGGGGAGGGGAAGGGAAATATGGGGAGCTGGCACTGGGGGTCTAAGTGGAGGGAGGATGTTTTGAGAGTGATGATGGCAACAAGTGTGCAAATGTGGCCTGCATGCAATTAATGTATGTATGGATTGTGAGGGGAGGTGTATGAGTCCCCAATAAAATGATTCATTATGAAAAAGGAGGGGGAAAGAGGAGCTTATATCAAGGGCTCAAGTAGAAAATATTGCAAATGAATATGGCAACATGTGTACAAATATGCTTGATACAAATGATGTATGGAATGTTATAAGAGCTGTAAGAACCACCAATAAAATTATTTTTAAAAAAGATAGATAAGGATTAAATTTGACTTTTTCAAGATTGAATTTTGTATCTAACTGTACTATGTTTATACACTTTTATTCTGCTTATTGTTATTGATATAATGACTGATCAGGTATAAATACAGAGTTTGTAAGCTCCCGGTTTCAATCACCAATTTGAATCTTTAAATGGGTTAGGTCAAACTTGCAAAGAAGGCTCAGAAAAGGTAAGCCTCGCCCAGTGCTTTGGAGTACTCAGGACATTTTCATTTGAAGAGACTTGCCTAGAGGGCTGTTGAAGAACAAAATGAACTCTTTGGCTTTTTGAATTAGTGTTTTGGGAGCCATCAAGGAACTGATAAAACTCCCTGCTCTAGGACTGAACTGTTAAAGGGGGCCTGTGGGCAGGCTGAAATGTTGCTAGGTGACCACATGGATCCACTTGTTGAGTGAAAATAAAAGAAATGTGGTAATAAAAATGCTAGCCACTGATGTTCATGGACCTGGTTCACAGGGACTAGAGGGGAATATGTAAGCAAGATGACTGCTCTGAAGCGGGGGCTGGGGTTCTTGAGAATTTTTGAAGCTGTTTATGGTCTAAATTCGAGGTGACCAATAGGCACCCTGGTGAGGCTAAGCGAGGTGGCTCACATTGAATTGATCAGAACTCTACCAGTTGAAAAAGATTTTTTTCAGTCTGTGAATTGGTGCATATTGCTGCTGACTTTATGGATGGCCTGTTCTGATTTGAGTTTACTTATGGATGCAAAGGTTCTGACTGGAATGAAGATTCTTCACATCAAAGAACACGCTTGTCTCTTGTGGTAGTTATATAATCATTTGTCAATTTGAAAGGATTAAGAATGACGGGGTGGAGCCTAGCCTGTCAGTCAGGATATAGCCAATGAGACCTTTGTGTGGGCATGGCCTTCTCCTGAGGATTCTGGGAACTCGAGTATTCATCATCCTTGCAAGCAGGACACACACTCTCCGCTCACTCCCTGTGAGATATTCCTGTGGAGAAGACAAATGGAGAGAGGCTGATGGAGTCAGACCTCTGGAGCCAGAAAAGCCATGTGGAGACCTCTGCCAGTGCTGAGATGCTTATAACACCTCTGAATCTACAAGACTTCCCACCCACTATCTCCCTGCATTCAACGTCATTGCTTGTGTTTTGTGATTCTGGAGAGGACTTTATAGATCGGTATTGGACATATTGGCTAATATCAGACTTATGAACTTGATCTGGACTGGACTGGAATGTTTTCTCAATATTCAATTGCCCTAGTATGTAAAACTCTTTCTTTCTTTCTTTCTTTTTTTTTTTTGTGGGCATCACTGCCTCTGGTGGTCCTGGGCGCCACCTAGCCGCCGCTGGATTTGAACCGCCAAGCCCACGGGCTGCAGTTCTGCACTCAACCACTTACGCCACCGGGGCTCAGCCCTGAAAGTCTTTCTTATACACATGATTGTCCCTGAATTTGTTTCTCTAGTCTATCCTGATAACACATCTCCTCAAAGCACTGGGTTGATATAAATGGGCAGCATAGAAATTGGATACTTCAAATGAGAAGGATAAAGGCATAGAGTTTACAAACTTTCATAGGTAAGGGACTATGCACATATGATTATAGGATTGGGGTGTAGGTGTTCATTTAACTACAATTGTTAGGCATAGATTATTGCTGTTTTGTTCACATAAACAGTATTTATGCTTAAATGATACTGGCACATATTCAATTATGTGAATTTTAGTTTTATCTTGTCAGGTACACATATGATTTTATTATTGTTTTGTCTAAAATGTATATATCTAAAAAGTTGTGCAAAAGTGTTAAGTTGGCAAGGGGTGGTCTGTGGCAGTTGCATAATATCCTGTCAACTTGAGCAAAAGTGCAGAGTCTAGTCTGTCAATAAGGGCATAGCCAATGATACCTCTGGGTGGGCATGGCCATCTCCTGGGAGGATTCTGGGAACTCCTGTATTCCTCCTTAGAGGCAGGACAAACACTCTCTTGGCTTCACATTTTGTTGGTAAGCCACATTAAGCTATGCTTTTAGCATCTAGAGTCCTGGAGCTGGAGGAACCATGTGGAGACCCACACCAGTGCTGAGGTGCTTCCACAAGAGTTTTCACCCACTGGCCTGTGATCTTTCTGCTTTTGGCATCATTGCATGTGCTGCATGAATCTATAGAAGAATTGAAGGACTTTGTGTTAGTCTAGGTAGACTAGAGAAACAAATTTATGGGCACTCATGTATATAAGAAAGAGGTTTATACACAAGAGCAATTGAATATTGAGAAAATATCCCAGCCCTGTTCAGATCAAGTCCAATATTAGCCCATATGTCTGATACCAAGCTATAGAGTCCTCTTCAGACTCTATAACATGCAATGATGTCAAATGCAGGATGATCACAGGCCACTGGGTAAAAAGTCATTTGATCCAGTGATGTTGTAAGCATCCCAGTGCTGGCAGGGGTCTCCATGTGACTTCTCCAGTTCCCAGGGCATGGGTTTTTCAGTGTAGTTCCATGTGCCTTGTCAGTGGAGAGACTCCAACATCTCCAAAGAGTGAACAGAGAGATAGTTTGTCTCCTGCCTCCAAGGGGGAAATCCAGGGATTCTCAGAATCCTCAGAAGGCTTTGCCCACACATAGGTCTCATTGACTATGATTCTATTGACAGACTAGACTCCACCCCTCCACTCTTAATCCTATCAAGTAACAAATTGACACCAGACTTGTATCACACATATGGGCTAATATTGTACTTAAGGGTTAGTATAGAACTTAAGGACTTAATCTATATTGGGATGCAAAGTTTTCTCAATATACAATTGCCCTTTGATATAAAGCTCTCTCCTACACATATATAAATGTCTCTGGATTTGTTTCTCTAGTCTACATGGACTGACATACTATTAAAGAGCTGGACCAGTGCCAATGAACCACACATCATCTGCTCCCAATAAGTATAGTGTAGGTGTCACTTGGCTGGAGGGCATCTCACATCAGTTGGGTTCAAATGGTCAGGGGAGAAGGGGGGATCCAGTCTGCTGAGTGGTAGTCATGTGGATATGAGGTGAGGTACCCTGGAGAGGGAGGTGATCCTGTCAGAGGGATGAGACCTACTGATGGGAAGGGCAGCACAGGAGAGGAGAGAGAAAATGGTCGAATCAGGGTGAACATAGGTGCATATCTGTTGGGGGGAGGGGAGAGAGGACTGACCATCAGGTGTGGGGGAAGAGAGTCTAAAAATGTCCTTTGGATCACTAGGTAGGGATGGTCTTTAGTGGTGTACAGTGGGAGGGCAAAATTGACCTGGATCATCTGAAGGTATCACAGGAACCCAGGCTGGATGCTATAGAAAGCTGGGACACTGAGTTCTGAATCTTTGGGGTGTGTGCCATGCTCCAAAGACTGCATCGGTGAGACTAACTGGGAGCTTTACTGGGCAAACTAGAATCTACCCCAGACACACTTATAACCTGAGGACTTAAGCCAGAAAACACAAGGTGTCTGAGGTAGAAGACAGCTGTCCCAAGAGCGATGCTATGATGTCGGTTGGCAAACAAACAAGGTCTTGATTCATCTACATCCTGTATGCTGTATTAAGACGCATATTGTCCCAGCAACCCTGTGATGACCAGTCTGCTATATTCTGCTTATGCAGATTTATATTATGGCATATCTTAGAGGTGCGTCACCAGTGGGCATCTCCTTTTGAAACTGTGTTATTTATTGCCCTATTGTTTGGTAAATGAAACACAGGGATAGTGAGACTACAGGGAAAGAAACTATAACAGGCCTTTGTAGGGGATGGGGATATAGGAGGGTGGAGAAGATAAGATGAAGATGATGTCAACAAGTCCAGAAAGGAAAAGTATGGTTTAGAAACCTGTATGATTATGGAAGAAATCCACAATTATGTTTGACAAGATTGAACTATGTAAAGATATGACATATGTATTGGCTCCTGGGTGACAGCAAATAAAAAGAGGACATAGATCTAGGAACGGGTTCTGGGTTCGCACTAAATTCTAGGTCCAACTTAGGAACAATTAGTGCTTGCATCATGGTCCTCCTCCATACTCACCTTCATGAAATGATCACTGAGGATAAGTGAGTGTGGTGAAGAAAGTGGTTGGTACTAGGCTATTAATTGGAATCGTTTCTGGGGTCTTAAAAGCTTGTATTCAAGCAGCCATCTAAGCAAGGACTCAACTAAATCCACATGGAAGAAGCACACCAGCTTGTGTGATCGAAAGATGACAAAACAAAACTCAAATATGATGAGGAGAAAAACATCTGAGCAAAAATTATAAACACCCAATTTGTGGAGGGTTATGAGAGAGGGTAAGAACCCCAAACCCATCTGTAGAATACCTGGTCAGATTGAGCCACTGACAGATCCGTTCTAGCCTGAGGCAAGAGTCCCGATCAGCCTTACTATTAGGCAGAGACCATTATAATCTTGATTAAGCAGGATTGAACTTGCCCAGTTGACCATCCTATAAATGAATTTATTCTGGGTACAAGTATCTCTTATTGATTCCATGACAGAAATTTCTTCCCTGCTTTTTATTATTGTTGGAGATCTTTTTCATCTTACTCACTATTATTTTTTTCTGTATACTATTATGTATGTTTTTTACCCTTATCACCTTGGCATGATTTTGATTTTGATTGTTTTCTGTTGAGTCCCCCAGTTCTGATGCACAGGAAGAGTGGATGCATAATGATAATAACAAATACAAGAGGCAATAGGGAATATAGGGGTGCTGATGGAGATAGGTAAGGAAAGGGCATTTCAGGAGTAATGAATGAAGACAGAAGGGGGGTGGGAGCACTAGAATGGATTGTGATTGCATGAAACATCTTAAAGGTTATTTGACCACGGGGGAGGGGGAATGCTCTAAAAATGATGTTGGGGTGATTGCATAATTCTCCATGATATGATTGAGTGATTGAACTGTTGAATTATATGATATGTAAATTACTTGCAAATAAAATTGGAAAAAAGACTCATGCATTTCTATACATGAAAACTATAGCTCATTGAAAATTATTACTTATAAACTATAAGAATTAGAAATAGAATAAAATTAGGATAAAACATGAAACACTATTTTTATACATCAGAGTGATAAAGACCTTACTCAGTGTGACACAATACCTAGAAACTATAAAGGAATGCACTGATGATATTTCCAATTTATTGTTTCATTTTATTGGCTAGGCAGTATATTTACATAAACTGATAGGGTGAATAATGTTTCCCCAGAGTTTTCTACATCATATTCTCTGGAACCTGTAATGATGTTACCTCACATGGCAAAAAGGACTTTGCAAGTGTGGTTAAGAATCTTGAAATAGGAAGGTGTAAAACCATAGAAGTAGTAATACAACCTCCCTAACATTAGAGAGGTTAACGAAAATCAAGATCAGCACAAAGATGCTCCCTGTGATCAGGTATAAGTCATCAAAGACCCAGACCAAAAATCTTATCAATATGAATGAGGAAGAGTGCCAAGTGGAGACCCAAAGACCATCTGCAGACATCTGGACATCCACTTATAGAAGGGTCAAAAGGAAGAAACAAGCCAGTCAGGGTGCAGTATAGCACCGATGAAACATGCAACTTTCCTCTAGTTCTTTAATGCTTCCCCCCCACACACGCATGCACCCACACTGTCATGACCCCAGTGCTATCTTACAGTTCCGGCTAGACTAGTGCATGTACACAGGTACAGATGGGAGCTGGAGGCACAGAGAAACCAGGACAGATAAACTCCTCAGGACCAATAATGAGAGTAATGATATCAGGAGGGTAAGGGTAAGGTGAGATATCCTCCCAAGGGGATGGACATCAGAAAAGTAGGTGAAGGGAAATATTGGTCAGTGTAAGGCATGAAAAATAATAATAATTTATAAATTGTCAAGGGTTCATGAGGGAGGGTGGGAGTAGGAGGAAAAAATGAGGAGCTGATACCAAGGACTCAAGTAGCAAGAAAATGCTTTGAAAATGATGATGCAGTATATGCACAAATGTGCTTGACACAATGGCTGTATGGATTGTGATAAGAGCTCTAGGGAAAAAAAAAGAAAAGAAAAAAAGAGCTACACGAGCCTCCAATAAAATGATTAAGCAAACAACAGCAACAACAAAGGAAAGAAAGATGAGCCCTGTGAGTTGGCAGCAAGGACAGATTACCCAGTAAGCAAGGTAAGCACAGGCTAATGTGTGCTTTCATACTAATTTTTAGTGAGCCATCTCACATAGGTTTCACTGCATCTTTAGTTTGCCTACTTAGTACACTGTGTCTTTCATGTATTTTAAATTTAAAAAGTCTCCTCTCTATTCCCTGAAAATAGGTGTCCTCTCAGATCTTTCAGAATAGGTTTCCTCCCATTCTCTAGAGAGCAGCTGTTTTCTTAGCACCTTGAAGACCGGTTCCTCTGGTCGCTTCAGGAGAGGCTCCTTTGAACTGCCTTAGGAGTTCCCTGTTCCTTTTGTCTTTCTCTCAAATTCTAACCGATCCAGTTCATAGCCATTGTAGAAGCTCTCTTAGCTGTGTTCCTAGCAGCAGATTACTGCTGACACCACAGGGTCCCTTATCAGTCTCTTTCACGGACTTCAGTGTTACACCCCTTGACCTGTGTTAAAGCTCTTTTAGGAGATTCCTTATTCCCTCTTAACATCTTTCTTAACTTTTCTCCATTTTACTTCCTGTTTCCTATATGGAAAATCTCTGTAGGGTCAATTTGAAGACATGGCTCTTCTACAGGGTTATGAACTGACCAATTTCCTCTTGGTAAGCCTCCGACACTTAATTTATGGCTATAGTAACTTTATTTGTATAATCTGTAGTAAGTTACTGTGCATAGTTACTTGCAAATAAGGTTCTCAATCTGTAGGTCTTGACCCCTTTGGAGGACAAATAACCTTTTCACAGGGGTTGCCTGATTCATAACAGTTATGAATTAGCAACAAAATTACAGTTATGAAGCAACAACAAAAATAATTTTATGGTTGGGGGGGGGGGTCACCACAATAGGAGGAACTGTTGCAGCATTAGGAAGGTGGAGAACCACTGGATATTGACCAATCCATGAAAAGTGAATACCAATCACAGGACAGACTGCAACTCAGGACCAGAAAAAAAAATATCAAACATCAAATTGTTTACAACTTTCCCGATAAATGTTAAACTAAAAAAAGTAACAAACTGTCTAGGGTTGAAAACTAGGTAAAGGTAATTAACTCCCCAGAATTTAGAAAGAAAATCTCTCAAGCTCTTTTTCAAAAGAACCTAGGCAAAAGGCCATGTAAATGAATTCATTTCACTACATAAAAGGGTATCCTGGGATATTCAGGTGTGCCTCATATAATTACAAGGATCCTCCCAAAAGGGAGTCAGGAGAAAAAGAGAAGGAAAAGAAGATGGTATGATAGTGGAAACAAAATTAGAGAATTACAGAAGCACAGGTCAGAGAATTTTAAAGAATTTTGAAGAGATAGGAAAAGGTGAGCCAGGAAATGCAGGTGACTTCTAGAAACTTGTTACAAAAGGAATAGGAAGCTAAACACACTCATTCCTTGTCCTCATTCATCAACCCCTTCAACGCTATATGTAACCATTTAAAAACACTTTTGTTAGGGGATTTTTTAATAAAAGATCATTTTATTGATATCTCATTCGAACATATATTCCATCATTCTTCTCTAGACATTTACTTTCCATTGAGTTCTTGGGATCAGCTCCTCCCCCCCCCTTTCTGGGCCCTTGATAGATTATAGATTGCTAATTATTTCCAAATCTCACACTGACCCAATATCTTCCTTCCCCTCTGGTTTCTGTTGTTCTCCCCCCTCGATGGGGCTGTATGGTTACGAGATCGGTGCTCCCCTTTCCTCCTCACCTCTCCCCGACTTCCCCCTATCCTTATATCTTTATTCCCATTTTTGTTCCTCGGTACCATGTGTTGTGACTTTTATCTCTTGTCTATACCTAAGCACATGTTCCCATCTAGCCAGAGTGGGAAGTGGCACTGGAGCCATGATAGCGGGGAATGAGGAGGCCTCAAGAAATCAGAAATATATTGCATGATCTATTAGTGCTCTACTGCATCCTGATTGACTCACCCCCTCCCTGCCACCTCTCTGTGGGGGGATGTTTCATTGTCCACAGATGGGTTTTGCGTCTTTGCTCCAACCCCCCCCCACTCCATTCTAACCTATTGGGGGCTTTTACATCTCTTATCACAACCCATACATTCAACCAGTGTGTCAAGCACAGCTGCATATATGCTGCCATCATCATTAGCAAAGCATTCTTTTCCCACTTGAGCCCCTGATATCAGCTCCTCATTTCTTGCCCCTTTCTCCCCTGCCAACCCTTCCTCATAAACTCTTGATAAGTTATAGATTATTATTTTCATACCATGCATCATCCTCCAATGCCCCTTACCCACTTTTCTGTTTGTACCCCTGGGAGTGGGGTATAGGTTGATCCTTGTGATCAATTCCCCCTTTCTCCCCTCACCTTCTCTTAATCCTCGGACTATCTCTATTCTCATTATTGGTATCCTAAGGGGTGTAATCTATTCTGTATTCCCTGTGCTGTGGAGTCTTATCTGTAGTAGTGTACATGTTCCGGTCTAATCTGATTTGTAAGTTAGAATTGAGGTCATAATAGCGGAGGAAAGGAAGCACCAAAGAAATAGAGAAAGATTGTGTTTCGTTGGTGCTATACTGCATCCTGACTGGCTCATCTCTTCCCTGTGAACCCTGTGTAAGGGGATGTCCAATTGTCTACAGATGGGCATTGGTTCTCTACTCCCTGCTTCCCCCCCCCCAATTCACATTGGGTATGATTTTTGTTTTGTTTTGGGGGGGGCATCACTGCTCTCTGATGGTGGGAGTAGGAGGGGTATGATTTTTATTCATTTCTTTTTTTGTCCATTTAGTGCAGTGGTCCTCAACCTGTGGGTCAAAACTCCTTTGGGGGTTAAATAACCCTTTCTTTTTTTTTTTTTTTTAATTTTAGGCATCACTGCCCTCAGGTGGTGGGAGTAGGAGGCCCAGCCTTTGCTCCTGGGAGCCGGAATTGAACCTCCATCCCAGTGGGCCGCAGTCCTGCGCACAACCACTATGCCACCGAGGCTCAGCCCTAAATAACCCTTTCACAGGGGTTTCCTGATTCAAGACAGTAGCAAAATTACAGTTACGAAGTAACAACAAAAATGATTCTGTGCTTGGGGGTCACCACAACATGAGGAACTGTACTAAGGAGTCGCAGTATTAGGAAGGTTGAGAATCACTGATCCAGTGTATGTTTTTGCTAACATGAGGAAATATGAATGCTTATTGCTATTTCATCTTTTCTTACAACAAAGAATAATATACCACATATATTGGCCTGCACCTGATTTTTAAAATAAAGTGAAAAGAGGGCTTCTGGTAATGTGATGAACTAGGCGGACATGCTGTATAGATCATTTACAACAGATCATTTGGCATGAGAGACCAAATGAAACAGATAAAGATGATAATTCTAAAATCCTTGGCATCAGAGGAAAGGATACAGAAGTGGATTGGATACAAAGTAAAAGAACTATTTAAAAATCAGCTAGAAAGGAAAAAGTTGGATGAATTGCCAGCTAGCTTGATGTAGCATCCCCATCTTGAACTTCTTTTTTCAATTATGCCTATTTTAAAACAATTTTATTGACATATAATTCACATCTCATACATCATAATAGTTCAATCATATTACAAAGAACTATGTGGTCATCACTACAATTCTAGAACATTTCTTTTTCCTTGTACTCATTGCTAGCTTCTCATTTCTGGCAACCTCCTCTACCATGTCCCTAGGAAACTATTGATCTAGTTACCATGTCTATAGATCTACCCATCCTGAATTCCATATACTGAAAAAAACATACAAAACCACAATGCAACAACAAAACCAACAATGACAAAATAAAAGAAATGCCTCAATAAAAAAGAAAGCAGAAGATATTAAACACTAGAACAAATATGCATTGGAACATAAGGGAAATCAAATGATAAGGTGTTATATCTTATCCTGACCACAACCGCAGTAAGCCACCCTACAATGCCCTCTATCTGATAACAACCATTCTCATCCTATACTGCCCATATTTTCAGTGATCTTTCCATGAGGGCAACTACGGAGTAGGGCCATGTCATAGGAACTAATTGTTCTTAAATTAGGGCTATGATTAAGTGTAGCTCAAAATCCATTCACACAGAGACACACACCCACGTGCACGTCCCTGGTTCACTTTAAATACATTGGTATTATTTCAATAGAGAATGTTATAAATAATCCTCATGGGGCTTTTGTTAGTTCTATAGAAATTATCATTAATTTAGCTGATGTCATAGAATTTAAAACACTGTTGAGAAAAGGAAAGTATACATGTCTAGACCAGAGTTTTTAGACTGAAACATATGGTTTTGTACAGATTAACAATTTAAAAGATTTAACACTGGCAGTCATGTGTTTATGTTAATTTTATGATTGAAATGTGGGGGTGGAGTCTAGCCTGTTGATGTGGAGACAGCCATTGAGTAGCCAATGAGGTCTCTATGTGGGAATGGCTTTCTCTTGTGACTTCTGGGAAATCTCGCGATATTTCTTCGTGAAGATAAGAAGCTATCTTTCCCAGTTGTTGGGAGTTAGTCTGAGAGACAATGAATCATGGACAAGACAAAATGGCAGTGTCTGAGGAGCCAGAGAAGCCACGCGGCTTTGCCCTGATTGAGCTAGACCTCTGAAGCTGGAGAGGCCACATGGAGACCCCTGTCAGAGATGAGTTGCTTCTGCCACCACTGGATGCTGTTGATGAACCCTGAGCCCTGGAAGCGACGAACCATGGGGAGACCCCTGCCAATGCCATGACTCTGTACCCACTGGCCTGTGACTTTGTGAGTTGGAAGGAGACTTTATAGACTGATACCAGACATATGGGTTAATATTGGACTTATAACTTTGAACTGGACTGGGTCGGGATGCTTTCTCAGGGTTTCATTCCTTTTGTATATAAACCCTTTCCTTATATCCATATGTGTGTTTATGAAATTTGTTCCTCTAGCCTATCCTGACTACCACAAACACTATTTACTCAAACAATCAGGGTTGAGGTTACGACAAACCTTTCACTGGTGTTCATTTACAAAGGCAAAATTATGCCTTCTGGACTAAAACATATCCTAAAAAGGCAAAGAGTATCAAAAATAGGTTATTCTTGAATTTTTATTTATTTGGTATCCTCAAAGTAAGCGCTTTGAAGCCAAGTCCAGTGACTTCCACATCCACAGCCTTGGATGGTAGCACTCTGCTCCTTGCCATACTAAAGCATTTCAGCCTTAAGCCCAAGGGAATAATTCAGATCCTTTAATCTGCTAAGTCTTGCATAAGGTAAAGTCCAGCTCACTTAGCTGGTGTTCTAAATTGGATTTTGGTGTGGCCCATGTAGGATGTTGTGTACTTTGAAAGGACAGTCTAAAATCCATGTTTCCTATAGTACATGATCTGTACTACAGAAACAAACAAAACATTAAAAAACACTCATTGGTAAGAAGCAAACAACAGCCAATGTTGATCATGACACAATTCACAATTGTAAGAAGTTGGAAACAACACAAATTTCCATCAACAAATAAATGGATTAAAAAGCTGTGGTATTAATGGAGTACTATGCATCACTAAAAAGCAGTGATGACCATATGAAACACATAGCCATATGGGAAGAACTGGAGGAAATTATGCTAAAAGAAGTAAGCCAAGCACAAAAGGACAAATACTACATGAATTCACTGAGGTAAGCTTAAAAAATGCAAAAGGGGTATAGGGAAAAAGCTACTGTATAAAACATTGCTGAGGTGAGGTCCAGATAGTATGGCAGGGGCCAGACCAAATCCAGGGCTGCATATGGTAACCAACTAACAAAAGTGGAGCGGTGGCGGGGAGTTAAAAAGATAAATGGGTACCAGGGAAACAAGGCACCAACCCACCCAAGGAGAAGGTATTGTTTCTATCTCCACAGGGAAAGAGGGACCAGACTTCAACCCAGTGCTTCAAGATGTGAATGCAACATGCTAGCATGAAGTAGGGAACCAAGAGAGATCTGAGGGGGTCGGCCCCAATCCCTATTGCATGGACAGCTGCTCCTCCCCTCAGAAGAATTTGCTACAGCTGAAGCTGCAGCTCAGGGAGAGGGGTATGTCCGGTCAGAGCACCTGGGAGCAAATGAGGGGAGAGAAAGAACGAGTGGAGCACATACTGGTCCACCAAGCTTTGAGGACGATATCCCTGCTCAGAGCGCCAATCCACAGAGAAGACCATGTGGCCAGTCCCACTGTGAGACATGACATTCTCAGTGACCCATAACCTACAGGAGACAACACTGGAGACACAGTGTGGGAATTGCGCCTCATATGACCCCACCACCTGAGGCAAAACACTAAGAACAGCAAGGGGAGCGGAGCAAGGAAGTAACAAAATTAGACTTTGGGACCAGGGCATGACGCCTCATCAAACTCAACTGGAAACACTCTTAAGACTAACAAACAGTCCTTGAACTATTTACAGGTTTTTCTTCTTTTTTTTGTCATTGGGTTTTGTTTGCTATTGTTATTTTGTTTTGTTGCTTAGTTTTGCTCTGTCTTGTTTTTGTGCATGTTATTATTTCTGCAGGTCTATCTAGATAAGATAGGCTGGATGAACAATCTGGAGGAGAAAACAGTGGGATGACAGTTCCGGCGGGACATGGGAGAGGGAGAGGTGGGGGAAAGAAAGGGGTGTTAACCAATCCAGGGAGAAAGGAACAACACATGATCCAAAATCAGTAGTGAGGAGGGTGTAAGAGGCCTGGTAGGGCTTGATCAAGGGTACTGTAACTGAGAGGAATTACTCAAACCCAAATGAAGGCTGGTCATGATGGTGGGACAAGAGAAAAGTAAAAGCAAATAGAGGAAAGAACAAGGAGGAAAAGGGAATATATAGAGGTCTAAATAAAGACATGTATATATGTAAATATATTCATTTATGAGGATGTGGAACTAGATCTATGTGCATATATTTATAGGTTTAGTATTAAGGTAGCAGATAGACATTGGGCCTCTACTCAAGTACTCCCTCAATGCAAGAATACTTGGTTCTATTAAACTGGCTATTGTAAATGGTATTATTTTCTTGAGCTCTCTTTCACTAGTATACATGAATCCAATTGATTTCTGCTTGTTAATCTTGTATACTGCTACTTTACCAAATCCCTCAACTGTTTCCAATATTTTTGTGGATACCTTGGGGTTCTCTCTATATAAAATCATATCCTCTGCAAATAGCAAGAATTTCACTTCATTGCCCAATTGTATTCCCTTGAATTATATTTCAGCACATCTTTAAAAAAATTTTTTATCATTATTATTATTTTTGTCTTTTAACTTTTAAAAAAAATAAAGAAAAAACAAACCCTTGTGTTGAGGGCTGACTTTCAATAGATCGCACGAGGGAACTGCTCTGCTACGCACGAAACACCGACCCAGAAGCAGATCATCTACGAATGGTTTAGCACCAGGCTTCCCACGAATGTGGGGTGCGTGACGGGCGAGGGGGCGGCCGCCTTTCCGGCCACACCCCGTCAGCACATCTTTTATAAATCATTTTACTGGGGACTCGTACATTGCTTTTCACAATGCATAAACACATATACTGTGCCAAGCACCTTCACAAGCCTGCTGCTGTCATCATTCTCCAAACATCTCTTTTACGTGAGCCCCTGATATCAGTCACCCCATCACTTCCCCTTCATCCCTGCTCCCCCCACCAACTCTTAATACTTTACAAATTATTATTGTTTTGTCATATCTTACACTGCCTGATGTCTCCCCTCACCCAGTCCACCAATGTCTGTCCTCCAGATAGGAGGTTATGTGTAGATTCTTGTAATTGACTCCCCCTCTCTAGCCCACCCTCCCCTCAATCCATCTGGTAACTCCACTCTCATCACTGGTCCAGAGAGTTTCATCTGTCCTGGGATCCCCACATCTACCAGTGGACCTCCTCCAGTCCAGCTGGATTTGTATGGTAGAATTGGGACCATGATAGTTGGGGGGAGGAAGCGTTCAGGAAAAAGAGGAAAGTTGCATGTTTCATCGCTACCTCACTGCACCTTGACTGGCCCGTCTCCTCCTTACAACTCCTCTGTAAGGGGATGTCCAATTGCCCACAAATAGGCCATGGGTCCCCACCATGCTCTCCTTCTTATTCATAGTGAGGTGATACTTGTTCTTTGATGCTGTCTTCTACCCTTCATGATCACACAGGCTAGTGTGCTTCTTCCATGTAGGCTTTGTTTCTTCTGTGCTATATGGCTGCTTGTTTACCTTCATGCCTTTTTTCCTCCATCAAGCCTTTAAGACATCAGATGCTATATCTTTTGATAGCTGGGTATTGTCAGCTTTCTTCACCACTCTTGCTCATGCCCCCACAGCTCCTCAGTGATCATCTCAGGAAGGTGTGCATACAGTGATACGATTTTTTTTCCTGTTTGATGCCTGAGACCTGATCCTTTCGACACCTCGTGGCTACACTGGCTGATGGGCTTCTTCCATGTGGGCTTGGATACTTCTCAGCTAGATGGTCATTTGTTTATCTTCAAGTTTTTAGATCACAGATGCTATGTCCTTTTATATCTGGGTGCCAGCTTTCTTCACCACATTTGCTTATACACCTATTTGACTTCAGTGATTGTACTTGGCCAGTGAGCATCATGGAATACCAGTTTAATAGAACAAAGGGTTCTTGCATTGATAGAGTGTCTGAGTGGGGGCCCAAGGTGCATCTGCTACCTTAGTACTAAACCTATAAATATATGTACCTGGATTTATTTCCTCATCATAAATAATTATATTTACATATGTAGCTATAGGAGGAATGTGGAGAGCCATGCCAGTGTTGAGGTGTGTCCACTGCCACTGGATCCACAAGATCTTCTACCCACTGGCCTACGATCTTCCTGAATTCAGCATTATCGATGTGCTGCATGAGTCTAAAGGAGAATTTATGGACTGATATCAGAAATATGGGCTACTATAGGACTTATGGACAATCTAGACTGGGTTGGGATATTTTTTAATATAAAATTGCTATTTTAAAAAATAATTTTATTGGTTGCTCTTACAGCTATTATAACATTCCATAATCATCTATATCAATCACATTTGCACACATGTTGCCATATTAATTTCCAAACATTTTCCACTTGTGCCCTTGGTATAAGCTCCTCTTTTCCCTCCCTCTCCTTTTTTGTAATGAGTCATTTTATTGGATACTCATACACCTCCACTCATGATCCATACATACATCAATTGTATGCAGGCCTCATTTCCACACTTGTCATCATCACTCCCAAAACACCCACCCTCCATCCAGGCCCCCAGTTCCAGTTCCCCATAGTTCCCTTCTCCTTTCCCCCATGAACCTTTAATAATCTATAAATTGCCATTGCTTATTCATATCGTACACTGTCCAATGTGTCCCTTCATTCATTTCCCTATTAGCCATGCCTCAGAGAGGAGGTTATATGTAGATCCCTGAAATTGGTTTCCTCTTTCTACTCCACCATCCCTCCACCCTCCCAGTATTACCACTCCCCATCACTAGTCCTGAGGGAACATCTATCCTAAATTCCCCATGTTCCCGACTCCAGTGCACACCCCCTGGTTTAGCCAGACTGGTCTGGTAGAACTGGGAGCATGGTAGTGGGTGGGAGGAAGTATTTGAGAACCAGAGGAAAGATGCATATTTCGTTGTTACTACACTGCACTTTAACTGGCTCATCTCCTCCCTGTAACCCCTCTGTAAGAGGATGTCGCTTTGCCTATTGATGGGCTTTGGGTCCCCAATCTGTACTCCCCTATTTATAATGATATAATTTTAGTTCTTTGATGCCTGACACCAGATCCCTTCAATACCTCGTGGTCACACAGGCTGGTGTGCTTCTAACATGTGGGCTTTGTTGCTTCTGAGCTGGATGGCCGCTTGTTTACTCAAGCCTTTAAGACCCCAGGTGTTATATTTTTTGATAGCAGGACACCATCAGCTTTCTTCACCACATTTGCTTATGCACACATTTGTCATCAGTGATCATATCAGTAAAATAAGCATGCAATGTTATGATTTTTAGTTCTTGAAGCCTGATAACTGATCCCTTTGACAACTCATGGTCCCACAAGTTGGTGTGCTTCATCCATGTGGGCTTTGCTGCTTCTGAGCTGTATGGCTGCTTGTTTACTCAAGCCTTTAAGAACCCAGATGCTACATCTTTTGATAGCCGGGCACCATCAGCTTTCTTCACCACCTATGCTTATGCACACATTTGTCTTCAGTGATCGTGTCAGAAATGTGAGCATCATGGAATGCCAATAAAATTGCTCTTTTATATAAAGCTTTCTTATACACATACATGAGTGTCCCTGTAGTCAACCTGGACTAATGCACTGCAGTTCTTCTTCTTTGTCTTGTTTATGTGCTGAATTGCATTGACTGCTTTTTTGAAAGTTGAACCATCCTTGCATCACTGGTATGAATCCCATTTAATCATGATGAACTATTATTTTTGTGTATTGCTTGTTTCTATTGACCAGTACTTTATTAAGAATTTTAGCATGCATATTTACGAGAAAAATTGGCCTGTGGGTTTTTTGTCTATATGGGGTCTTTGTCTGATTTTATATCTGAGTTGTGTTCTCTTCATTGAATGAGTTTGTGAGGTTTTCTTTTTCCATTTCTGCTTTCTGGAATGCTCTGTGTAGAATTGATGACAACACAGTACTTAGCACTAGGTAAAATTCCCCTGTAAGTCATCTTGTCCTGAGTTTTTCTTGTTTGGCAGATTCGTATTGACCTTCTCTATTTTTTTCTTCTATTTTATGTGAATCTTTTTTATTTTATTTTATGTGAATCTTAAATGCATCTAAGACCCAGAACAAAATCATACCCAATGTGAATAGGGAGGGGGTCATGGAGTGGAAACTCAATGTCTAGCTGTAGACAATTGGACATCCCCTCACAGAGGGGTAACAGAAGAATGAGATGAGCCAGTCAGGGTACAGTATAGCACCAATGAAACACACAACTTTCCTTTGCTTCTTTGGTGCTTCTTTCTACCTTAGAAATTGGATTGGACCAAAGCATGCACACTGCTACAGATAAAAGTCCATAGCACAGGGAATCCAGGATAGATAAACCCCTCAGGGCCAACAATGAGAGTAGATATACCAAGAGGATTAAGGGAGGTGGGGGTAGAAACGGAGAATCAATCACAAGGATCAACCTATACTTCCCTCCCAGGGGGGACAAACAATGGGAAAGTGGGTGCGAGGCAATGGAGGATGATGTAAGATATGAAAGTAATAATCTATAACTTATCAAGGATTTGTGAGGGAGGGTGGGCAAAGGGGGAGGGGAAAGAAATGGGGAACTGATATCAGGGGTTCAAGTGGGAAGATAATGCTTTGAAAGTGATGATAGCAGCATATATGCAAATGTGCGTGACACACTGGATGAATGTATGGATTGTGATAAGAGATGTAAGAGCCCCCAATAAGAGTATTTAATTAAAAAATTTTAAGGATTTTCCCCAAAAAAGATCTGTATGAGTAAAATTACAAGACACTGTTAAAAGAAATCAAAGGTGACCTCAACAAATGGAAGGACACCCCATGCCTGTGGATCGATATACTCAATATTGTAAAGATGACAGTTCTAGCCAAAGCATTATATTAAGTTCAATGCAATACCAATACAAATTATGGCATCTTTCTTCAAAGAATTGGAAAAACAGACTACCAAATTCATAGGGAGAGGGAAGAAACCAAGAAGTAGCAGAGAATTCCTCAAGAAGGACAAAGTTAGAGGGCTTGCTTTACCTGACTTTAGCACCTACTATACAGCCACAGTGATCAAAACAGTGTGGCATAGTGATAGATATTCAGACCAGTGGAAAAGGATTGAAAACCCAGAAATAAAATCATCAGCATAGAGACAACTGATCTTTTATAAGGGCTCCCAAAATATCAAATGAGAAACAAATGCCCTCTTCAATTCATGGTGCTGGAAAAAAACGAATACATATCTGCAGAAAAATGCAGCGAGACCCTTATCTTAATTCATGCATAAGAATAAACTCAAGGTGGATCACAGACCTAGAGGTAAACCCCGCACTATTAGAACTATCAAAAAGGGAATTGGAACAAATCTGAGAATTTTGGCTCAGGGAAAGCATAGGCTTTCAGAAATAGGGAAGGACACAAACACAGAGGAGGCACAAATTGACTAGTGGGGTATACTAAAGTTAAAACACTTTTGTACATCTAAAGAATTTGCCAAGAGCCCACAGACTGGGAAAACATCTTTAGCAATGACACATCAGACAAAGGTCTTATTACTAAAATCTACAGTACTCTGCTAACTTACAAGAAAAAAAACCAATTGTCCGCTCAGAAGATGGGCAAAGGACTTGAACAGAAGTTTCTTAAGGGCACTCTGATAGTCATGTAATCATTTCAATTTCAGGATTGAGAGTGTAGGGGGTGGAGTGTAGCCTGTCAATCTAGAGATAGCCAATGAGAACTCTGTGTGGACATGGTTTTATCCGAGAATTTTGGGAAGTATTGGGTATTTTCCCCCTTGAGCACGCTCTACTGACAAGACATAAGGCAGGATGCTGATAACCCTGAGCCCTGTAAACTGGAGGAGCCATGAGAAGACCCGTGCCAGTGCTGAGATGCTTCTACCACCACTGGATTCACAAGACTCTGCACCCACTGGCCAGTTATTTCCCTGGCATCATTTCCTGTGGTTCATGAATCTGAAGAGGACATATGGATTGGTATCAGACATATGGGCTAATATCGGACTTATGGACTTGGATTGAAGTGGGTTGGGATGCTTTCTCAATGTTCCATTCATCTTGAATATAAACCTCTCCCTTATATTCATATGCATGTTTATGACTTTGTTTCTCTAGTCTACCTGGACTAACACAGGCAGAAATCTAAGTGGCCAATAAATATATGAGAAAATGTCCCAGATATCTAGCTATGAGGGGAATGCAAATTAAAACAACAATGAGATACCTCCTAACACCCTCAAAGATAGCCCAATTCAAGAAATCAGAAAATAGCAAGTGTTGGAGGGGCTGCAAAGAGTTAGGAACTCTTTTCTACTGCTGGTTGGATAGCCGTTATCAAAATTGATTTGGCAAAATCTAAAACAGTTGGAAATACAATCCAGCAATCTCCCTACTGAGCATATACCCAGAAGAGACAAGAAATAAATCTTGATCAAACATCTGTGTTCCAATGTTCATTGTGGCACAGTTCATAATTGCAAGGAGTTGGAAACAATACAAATTTTCATTAAGAAACGAATGGATTAAAAAAATGTGGTACATGTATACAATGAGGTATTATGCATCCTTAAAGAGCAGTGATTAACACATGAAGCACATTGACACATAGGAAGAACTGAAGGAAATGATGCTAAGTGAATTTAGCCAAGCACAAAAGCACAAGTGCAACATGAGTCCTTTGAGGTAAGTTAAAAAACCCAAAGGGGGCATAGGGAAGAAGCTACAGTATACATACATCTCTGGGGGTGAGGCCCAGGTAATATGGCAGGGACCAGACTAAACTCAGGGATATATATCCTCATTAAAAAGGAGGGGAAAGAAAAAAAAACATGGGTAGATGGAGGAACAGGGCACTAACCCACCCAAGGGGAGGGCATTGTTTATATCTGCACAAGGAAAGAGACCAGTCTTCAACCCGGTGCCTCAAGACAAGAACACAACACAGTGACATGAAGCAGGGAACCAATAGAGAGGCCTGAGGGACCGACCCCATTACCAACTGGACAGTACCCCCGCCCAGAAGAATTCACTTCAGAGAACAACACTGTAGCTACAGCTCAAAGAGAGGGAATTATCTCTTCAGAGCATTCTAGGGTAAATGATGGGGTGGGGGTTGGGCGAGAGTGAAGCACTTGGCCCATCAAATCCCAAGGACAGTGTTTCTGCTCGGATAAGTCAAGCACAGCCCCACCATGAGACACAACGTTCCTCACTGACCCATAGCACCATGAGGGACAACATTAGAGACACACAACAGGAATTGTTCCCACCTTGAGCTCATGATGCTGAAGTCAGACACTGGGAGTGTGCAACAGAGCAGCAAGGTGACCAGAGCAATGAAGGCCCCAGGGAATACCAAAGACAGACTGTGGGGCAAGGGTGAGGTGCCCCATCAGACTCAGATGGAAAACACCCATAAAGGATGACAAATAGACTTTGAACTATTTATAGGGTTTGTTGTTGTTGATGTTACCTTTCTGCTGTTGTTTTAGCTATTGCTTATTGTCTTGTGTTGGGGCATATTGTTATCATTGTATGTCTATCTGGAAGGGAGAGATGGGATAAACAAGCTGGAAAAGAGAACAAAGGGGTGGCAATTCTGGGGGTGGGGGAGGTGGGCACAGGAGAGGGAGAGATGGGTGAAAGGGAGTGGGTGTTAACAAACTCAGGGACCAAAAATCGATGACAAGGAGGGTGTAAGAAGTTTGGCAGGGCTGGATCAAGGACGGTGTAGCTAAGAATTCCTGAAACCCAAATGAAGGCTGAACATGATAGTGGGACAAGAGGAAAGTAAAAAGAAATAAAGGAAATAACTAGGAAGCAAAGGACATTTATAGAGATTTAAACACAGGTATAAACATATGTAAATGTATTTTTATATAACAAAGGGGAAATATATATATATATATATATACACACACACACATATATTTATAAGGTTAATATTAAGGAAACCCATGGCCAGTGGCCCTTACTCAAGTACTCCTCCAAATCCAAGAACACTTTGTTCTAATAATTTGGCAGTCTGAGATGCTCACCTTTCCAACACGATTGCTGAAAACAAAGCAGGTACATAAGCAAATGTGATGAAGAAAGCTGATGGTGCCTGGCTATCAAAAGACATAGCGTTTGGGTCTTAAAGGCTTGAAGATAAACAAGTGGCCATCAAGGTGAGAAGCAACAAAACCCACATGGAAAAACACAGCAGCCTGAGTGATCATGAGGTATTGAGGGGATCAAAAAACAAAAAATCCTATCACTGTGAATGAGGGGGAGTGCAAAGTGGTGATCCAAAGCCCATCTGTAGGCAACTGGACATTCCCTCACAGAAGGCTCAGGGAGGGATGAGGTAGTCATGGTGTAGTGTAGCAATGATGAAATATACAATGTTCTTAAATGTTTCTCCTCCCCCAGTATCATGATCCCAATTCTACCCTACAAATCTTACTGGACAGGAGGATGTACACTAGTAGGGGTAGGAATTGGAAACATGGGGAATCCAAGACAGAAGAACCCCTCAGGACCAGTGGTGAGAAGGGTGATAATGGGAGGGTGGAGGGAAGGTAGGGTAGAAAGGGAGAACAGAGTGCAAGGATCTACATATAACCTCCCTGGGGAATGGATAGCGGAGATGTGGGTGAAAGGATACATTGGATGATGTAAGATATGACAAAATAATAATAATTTATAAATTATCAAGGGTTCCTGGGGGAGGAGGAAGGAGGGAAGGAGGGGAAATATGAAAAGCAGATACCATGGGCTGAAGTAGAAAGCAAGTGTTTTGAGACCGATAAGGGAAACAAATGTACGAAAGTGCTTGACACAATGGATGTATGTGTGGATTGTGATAAGACTTGTACAAGTCCCCAATAAAATGATTTAATAACAAATATTTTTGAAGTTTTCTACATCCTTGGGCATTAATTTTGGTAGATCGTGTATTTCTAGGTATTTGTCCATTTCTTCTAGATTACCAAATTGTTGGAGTACAGTCTTTCATGGTAGTGTGTTATTCTTTTTCTTTCACTTGGATTTGCTGTAAATTCACCTGCTTCATTTCTAATTTTAGATATATGCATGTGGTTGTTACATAATTTGTGTCAGTTTGAAGTGTAAGGGTGCAGCTTAGCCTGTCAATCAGGTCACAGCCTGATGGTGCCTCCTTGTGGGCATGACCTCCTCAAGAGAAGGGTCTTGGGAAACTCCCCCCCTCTCTCTCTGACTTCACCTTCCTGCTGACAAGTCACACAGAGACCTGCATCAGTCTTGTGATGCTTCCACCATCATTTGATTCACAAGACATTTCACCCAGCAACCTGTGATCTTCCTGCATTTTGCTTCATTACTTGTGGCTGCATGAATGATTCTGAAGAGGAATGTATAGACTAGTATTGGACTTATGGACTTGATCTGGGATGGAATGCTTTCCTGACAATTATTTCTTGATATAAACCTTTTGCTTATACATGTGTTAGTTTGGGTAGACTGGAGAAACAAATTCATAGACACACATATGGATATAAGGGAAAGGTTTATATATAAGAGGAATGGAACATTGAGAAAGCATCCCAACCCAGTCCAGTGAAAAGTCATAAGTCCGATGTTAGCCTATATGTCCGATACCAGTCTATAAAGTCTCCTTCCGACTCACGAAGTCACAGGTCAGTGGGTGCAGAGTCCTCGTACTGACAGGGGTACGCTCATGACTCCTCATTTCCAGGGCTCCATCAGCAGAATTCATTGGTGATAGAAACATCTCAGTGCTGGCAGGGGTCTCTCTGTGGCTTTTCCGGCTTCAGAGGTTTGGTTCCATTAGGGTAAGGCCGTGTGGCTTCTCTTCTGGCTCTTCTGGTTCCTCGGACGCTGCCATCTTGTCTTGTCAGTCCAGCGACTCCCAACAACTGAGAAAAAAATGGTCTCTCATCTCTATGAGGGAAATACCATGAGACTTCCCAGAATTCTCAGGAGAAAGCCATGCCCACAGAGAGACCTCATCGGCTATTCATTGGCTATCTCCAGATTAACAGGCTAGACTCCACCCCTACATCCCAATCATGAAGTTGACATCATGAATACATGACCACCACGCACATATATTAGTGTCTTTGGATTTGTTTCTTTAATCAATCTGGCGTTACACAATGCATATTGTCTTTCTTTCCCTTTCTTAAGTTTACTAGTGGTTTGTCCATTTTTTAAAAAAATCATTATATTGGGGGCTCATACAACCCTTATCATGATCAATACATACATCAATTGTATGCAGTCCACATTTGCACATTTGTTGCCATCATCCTCAAAACATCCTCCTTTCACTTAGGCTCCCGGTATCAGCTCCCCATATTTCCCCTCCCTAACCACTCCCCCTCCCCCATGAGCCCTCAATAATTTACAAATTATCACTATTTTATCATATCATACACTGTCCAATGTGTCCTTTCATCCACTTTGCTGTAGTCTTTACCCCAAGCAAAAGGTTACATATAGATCCTTGCAATTGGTTCACCCTTCCTATTCCACCTTCCCTCCACCATGCCGGCATCACCACGGGGCCAGAAGGTATCATTTGTCCTGAATTCCTCATGTTTCCAGCAGTGTACATCCCCTTGTATAGCTGGATATACAAAGTAAAATTGGGATCATGATAGTGGGGGTGGGGTGGGAGGAAGCATTTAAGAATTAGAGGGAAGTTACATACTTCATTGTTGCTACACTGTATCTTGACTGGCTAGTCTCCTCCCTGCGACCCCTCTGTAAAGGGATATCGCTTCACCTATTGATGGACCTTGAGTCTTCAGTCTGGACTCCCCCTGTGTTAGTCTGGGTAGACTAGAGGAACAAATTTCAAAGACACGCATATGGATATAAGGAATGGGTTTATGTTCAAGAGGAACAGGACATTGAGAAAACATCCCAGCCCAGTCCAGCTCAAAGTCACAAGTCTGATATTAACCCATATGCCCGAAATCAGTCCATAAAGTCTCCTTCCGACTCACGAACTCACAGGTCAGTGGGTGCAGAGTCCCGGCACCCCATGGCTCCTCGCTTCCAGGGCTCAGGGCCCATCAACAGCATCCCGTGGTGGCAGAAGCAACTCATCGCTGGCAGAGGCCTCCATGTGGCTGCCCCAGCCTCAGAGGTCTGGCTCCATCAGGGCAAAGCCATGTGGTCTCTCCGCCGGCTACTCCAGCCTCCCGGATGCCACCATCCTGTGTTGTCTGTGATTAATCGTCTCTGAGATTAACTCCCAACAAATGGGGAAGATAGCTTCTCATCTTCATGAGGGAAATATCACGAGATTTCCCAGAAGTCTTAGGAGAAAGCCATACCCACATAGAGGCCTCATTGGCTACTCAATGGCTTTCTCCAGATTAACAGGCTAGACTCCACCCCTACATTTCAATAATAAAATTAACATAAGCACATGACTGCCACACCCCCTCATTTAAAATGATATGATTTTTAGTTCTTTGATATCTGATTCCTGATCCCTTTGACACCTTGACATCACACAGGCTGGTGTGCTTCTTCCATGTGGGCTTTGTTGTTTCTGAGCTAGATGGCTACTTGTTTACTTTCAAGCCTTTAAGATCCCAGACGCTATATCTTTTGAAAGTCAGGCACCATCAGCTTACTTCACCACATGCTTATGCACATATTTGTCATCAGCAATAGTATCAGGAAAGTGAGGATGTGATGTCATGATTTTTAGTTCTTTGAAGCCTATTAACTGAACCCTTGGGGTTTTTCCACTTTTCAGTCCTTTCAAAGTTCCAATTTCTTTTCTTTAATTTTTTTCCCCAGTTTTTTTTCCTGTTCTGATTTTATATTTTATTTTCTTCTAGTGTAGAAGCATTTATTTAGGTGCTCTTATTCTAGTTGTTAGAAGTTGTATTAAGGCATTAATTTTTAATTTCTCCTCTTGTTTCATGGGTATATTGCTATAAATTACCACTTGTGGCAGTCATATACCTGTCAATTTCATGATTGAGATGTAGAGGTGGAGTCTAGCCTGTTAATTTGGAGGTAGCCATTAAGTAGCCAATGAGGCCTCCATGTGGAATGGCTTTCTGCTGAGAATTCTGGGAAGTCTCGTGGTAGTTCCCTCATGGAGATGAGAGACCATTTTTTCTCAGTTGTTGGGAGTCGCTGGACTGACAAGACAAGATGGCAGCGACCGAGGAACCAGAAGAGCCAGAAGAGAAGCCACACGGCCTTACCCTAATGGAACCAAACCTCTGAAGCCGGAAAAGCCACAGAGAGACCCCTGCCAGCACTGAGATGTTTCTATCACCAATGAATTCTGCTGATGGAGCCCTGGAAATGAGGAGTCATGAGAGTACCTCTGTCAGCAAGGGGACTCTGCACCCACTGACCTGTGACTTCGTGAGTCGGAAGGAGACTTTATAGACTGGTATCGGACATATAGGCTAACATGGACTTATGACTTTTCACTGGACTGGGTTGGGATGCTTTCTCAATGTTCCATTCCTCTTATATATAAACCTTTCCCTTATATCCACATGAGTGTCTATGAATTTGTTTCTCTAGTCTGCCTGGACTAACACACTCTTTGATAACTTATTTTGCTGTATCCCAAATACTTTGGTACATTTTCTTATTATTTTTAATTTTTTCAAGGAATTGCTTAATCATCCCTTATTTGTTCTCTTACCCAGTCATTTTAAAGTAGTATATTGTACATTTTCCAGTCTTTATTTTTTTATATAATCATGATTTTTTTGTTTTACTTATGTGGTGGGTTGCATTGATTGTTTTTCTTTTATTAAATTGGGGACTCTTACATCTCATCACAATCCATACATTTATCCAGTGTGTCAAGCACATCTGCACATATGCTGCTATCATCATTTTCAAAGCATTCTCTTCCCACTTGAGCCCCTGATATCAGTTCCCCATTTCTTCCCCTTATCACCCCCCACCATGAACCCTTGATAAGTTATAGTTTATTATCTTCATATCTTACATTGTCCTCCATTGCCCCTCACCCACTTTTCTGTTGTCTGTCCCCCTGGGAGGTGGGGTGTAGGTTGATCCTTGTATCTCTACTCTCATTGTTGGCCCTCAGGGGTTTGTCTATCCTGGATTCCCTATGTTGTGGGCTCTTATCTGTAGCACTGTGAATGTTCTGGTCAGGTGGTTCTCAATCTTCCTACTATCCCGACCCTTCAGTACAATTCCTCATGTTGTAGTGATTCCCCCTACCATAAAATTATTTTCGTTGCTACTTCATAACTATAATTTTGCTACTATTATGAATCAGGCAACCCCTGTAAAAGGGTCATTGAACTCCCAAAGGGTTTGCAACCCATAGGCTGAGAATCATTGTTCTGGTCTAATCTGATTTGTAAGGTAAAATTGAGGTCATGATAGTGGGAGGGTGTGCAGGGGAAGGAAGAACCAAAGACCTAGAGGAAAGTTGTGTGTTTCATCGGTGTTATACTGCACCCTGATAGGCTCATGTATTTCATGTGACCCCTCTCTGAGGGGTCTTCATGTCTCCACTCCATGCCTCACTCCCCATTCACATTGGGTATGATTTTTTTCTGGGTCTTAGATGCCTGATACCTGATCCCATTTATACCACATGATCACACGGGCTAGTGTATTTCTTCCATGTGGGCTTTGCTACTTCTCAGCTAGATGGTCGCTTGTTTATCTTCAAAGTCCTTAAGTCCCCATATGCTAGATCTTTTGATAGCCAAACAACATCAGCTTTCTTCACCACATTTGCTTATGTATCCATTTTGCCTTCAGTGATTGTGTCAGGAAAGTGAGTATCACAGAATGCCGGATTATTAGAACAAAGTGTTTTTGTGTTGTGGGAGTACTGCAATCAAGGCCCAATGTCCGTCTGCAATCTTAATTCTTAACATAGATATGAGTACATATTTCTATTCCCCTCTCCTTACATATAAATATATTTACATATGTGCATGCTTGTATTTAGGTCTGTATAAATGTCCTTTGCCTCCTGGTTCTTTCCTCTATTTCCTCTTACATTCCTCTGGTCCCACCATCATGTTCAGACTTCATTTGGGTTTAGTGATTTCTTGCTGCTTCATAGCCCTTGATTAAGCCCTACTCCATATCCTACGCTTTGCTCTCCATTGATTTTTAATTTATTTGTTGTTCCCTTGTCCTTGGGTTGGTTCCCCGCCTTCCTTTCCCACCTCTCCTTCTCCCATGTCACCCCGGAACCATTGGTCCTGGTCTTTTCACCTCTGAAATGTTTGGATAAACATCTTATCTAGATAAACATCTCCATATTCTTTATGTTCCTGTTCTTTTCATTGCTCATTTCTAGTTTTATAATCTTGCGATCTGAGAAAATTGATTGTAGAGTCTCAATACTTGTGAATATTTTAAGACTTGCTTTGTGTCCTAATATGCGATCTATTCTTGAGAATGTTCTGTGTGTGCTGGAGACAAATGTATACTGCATTGTTGTTGAGTGGAGCATTCTGTATAAGTCTAGAGTTGGTTGAGTTGGTTTATTGTGTTGTTTAGCTCTTCTGTGTCTTTTATGACCTTCCTGATAAAGTCTTTTCTTGAGAGAGGTATACTGAATTCTCCTAATATTATTGTCTAGCTGTCTATTTCTCTCTTTAGTTCTGTAGGGATTTGATTAGTGTATTTCAAAGATATTTAATTGGGGACATATATGTTTATTATGGCTATGCATCCTTGGTCTAATATTCCTTTAATCATTATGTTATATCCATTCTTTTTCAAGTAATGATTTTATTGAGAGCTCTTACTGATGTTATAACATTCCATAGTTCAATCACATCAAGCAGTATTGTACAATTGCTACCACAACAGGTTGCAAAAATGTTTTCTTCTAGAATTTCCTGATATCAGCCCCTCTTTATTCCTTCCCTCCCCTACCATACACCCCAGGAACATTTATTTATTTATTTATTTATTTTTTCCTTATAATAGATTTGTGTGTGTATGCCATATTTATACAATCCAATATATCCATTCACATGCAATTCTGTTGTTTGATCCCATTGAGTGGGGTTATAAAGACATCAATGCTCTCAGCTTCTTATTCCTCCCTTCCATCCATCCTCTTCCTATCCTCAGGGACCAATTGCTCTTGTTACAGTCTGAAGGGTTATCTGTCTTGACTTTCACGTGTCAGATGATCTTAAATATGCAAATTAATATATACAAATCTAATATGATTATTAAGGTAAAACTATTAAAAACCATAGTAAAAGGAGGAAATAGAGAACAAGAGGATAGTTATGTGGTGCATCAGTGCAATACTACAGTCTGGATTTATCATCCTTTCTGTATGGCCCTTCTGAGAAGGACTGTTTAATTATGTTACTGGTGAATTTTGAATCTCCACTGCATCCACTCTCTTACACATTGATTTGGTTGCTTGTTTTTGGCTTCTGTCTTGTATCCATTCTTGTCTCATTAAGTTATTTGCTGGGAAGACTGTTTTTTCAGAGATTAATACTGCCACATATATTTTTTTAAAGTTACCATTTATTTGATACGCTTTCGTCCAGCCACTTAATTTTAGTCTATTTTTCTTTGTTTCTGGAGTGTACTTCTTATAAGCAGTATATTGATGAGTCTTTTTATCTTATCCAGTCTGCTACTCTTTGTTTCTTGATTGGTGCATTTAATCCATTAACATTCAGTGAAATTATAGAAATATATGTGTTTGTCACTGTCCTTTAAATGGGTAGCTTTTTGTATGTGGTGTTATTAGCTTCTTTGTTATTCCTATATTTTTGTGTTGTTTTAGATACTGATTTGAGATAGAGGAACCCTGGTGAAGTAGTGCTTATGTGTTGGACTTATAACTACAAGGTCAGCAGTTGAAAAATACCAGGTGCTCTGTGGTATAAAAACAGCACTTTCTACTTCTGTAAAGTGTTAGAGCACTGGAACTCACAGAGGCAATACTGCCCTGTCCTATAGGTCACTATAAGTTGCTATCAACTAGATGGTAGTGAGTTTAGTTTGGGTTGAGGGTTTTGTTTGTGTGTGAGGACTTCTTTTGTTTGTTGATCCCATGTTTATCTGCTGCAGTTGTTGATTTTTGGTGATAGTACTTCAATCAGTATCTTCTTGTAATGATAGTCTTGTTTTTACAAATTAATGTCCTCTGCCCAGGAATAAATAATTTTATTACTCCCTCATATTTGAGTGATAATTTACTGGATAACAGGTTCTTGGTTGACAGGGTTTTTATACCTTCAAAGCTTTATTTATTTAAGTTTTATTAGCACTTCATCCACGTGTCACACAATTCATTGAATTATATAAAGAAGAGTTATATAATTATCACAATATTTAACTCTAGAACATTTTCTTCTTCTTTCATGTCTCATGTTTTTTATTTGAATTCTATTCTATATGATATAAATAGAGCAATCTTTGGTTGCTGATCATTTCTCAATTATGCTTTTGTCCTGCTTATTTTTAAAAATTGTTTTATTGGGGGCGCATACAACTCCTATGACAATCCATAATACACCCATTGCATGCACAGCACATTTGTACACTTGTTGCCATCATCATTCTCAAAACATTTACTTTCCACTTAAGCCCCTAGTATCAACTTATTATATTTCTCCTCACTCCCCTTGCTCTGATCACCAATGAACCCTGAATAATTTACAATTTATTATTATTTTGTCATATCCTACATGTCTCCCTTCACCTTGTTGTCCATACCCCAGGGAGGAGGCTATATGTAGAGCCTTGTAATTGGTTCCCCCTTTCTACTCCACCTTTCCTCCACCCTTCTGGTATCACCACTCTCACCAGCAGTCCTGAAGGAATCACCTGTCTTGTATTTCCCATGTTTCTGGTTCCTATGTATACCAGTGTAGCTGTATTTGTAAGGTAGAATTAGGATCATGATTGTGGGGGGGGGGCCTTTAAAACTAGAGGAAAGTTGCATATTTTGTCATTGCCTAGTCTCATCCCTGTGACCTCTGTGTAAGGGGATGTTGCTTCACCTTCAGATGGACTTTGGGTCCCCAATTCATTTATTTATAATGATATAATTTTTAGTTCTTTGATGCCTGATACCTGATCCCTTCAACACCTCATGGTCACACAGGCTGGTGTGCTTTCTCCATGTGGGCTTTGTTGCTTCTGAGCTAGATGGCTACTTGTTTACTTTCAAGCCCTTAAGAGCCCAGATGCTATATCTTTTAATATCTGGGTTCCATCAGCTTTCTTCACCACTTTTGCTTATGAACACATTTGTCTTACAGCAATCGTGTCTGGAAGGTGAGCATCATGGAATGCCAATTTAATAGAACAAAGCATTCTTGCATTGAGAAAGTACTCGAATTGAGGTCCAATGCCCATCTGCTGCCTTAATACTAACCATATAAATATATGCATGTAAATCTATTCCCCCATCATCATATATAAATGTATTTACCTATGTACATGCCTGCCTTTAGACATCTGTAAATGCTCTTTGCCTCGCAGTTCTTTCCTCTATTTCCTTTTACTTCCCTCTTGTCCCACTACCGTGCTCATCCTTCAATTGGGTTTCAGTAATTTCTCTCTGTTACATTACTCTTGATCAATTCCTATCAGGCCTCTCACTCCCACCTTGTCACTGGTTTTGGATCACTTGTTGTTCCCTTATCTCTGGGTTGGTCAACACCACCTCCTTTCCCCCACCTCCCTCTTTCCCATGTCTCCCAAGAACCATCAGTCCCATTGTTTCCTCCTCCAGACTGTTTACCCAGTCTATCTTATCTAGATAGACTTGCAGCTATAATAATATGTGCAAAAAACCCCAAGACATTGCAAGATGAAATGAAAAAATAAAAACAAAATGTTGACAACAAGAAAAAAACCAATGTCCAGAGAAATAAATAAGTAAAAAGAAATAATAATGATAATAACAGAATAAACACCTGTAAATAGTTCAAGATCTGTTCTCTGACCTCTAGGAGTGTCCCCCAGTTGAGTCTGATGGGCTGTCACACCCTGGTCCTAAAGTATATCCTTGGCACTACCTCGAGAACTCCATGCTCTTCTCCCATTGCTGCTCTGCTGCACACCCTCGGTGTTCTGCCTTGGTGAGGTGGGATCAGATCAGGTACAATCCCGATCCTGCTTCTCCATTGTTATCCCGGTATGGTCTTCGGTCAGTAAGGGATGCTGTGTTTCATAGTGGGTCGGCCATATGGTCCTCTCTTGCATTGGCTCTTCTAAGTGGGGATATTGTCCTCAAGGCTTGGTGGGTCAGAATGCAATTCACTCTCTCTTCCTCCCCTTCATTTGCTCTCCTGTGGTCTGGTCAGACATGTCCCTCTCCCTGAGCTGCAGTTTCAGTGCTGTCTTCCAGAGCAAACGTCCCTGGGGGGAGGTGCAGCTGTGTATGTAGTAGGGATTTGGGCTGGGCCCTCAGACCTCTCCACTGGCTCCCTGCTCCATGCTGTCATGCTGCATTCACATCCTGGAACATCAGGTTTAAGTTTTATCCCTCTTTCCCTGTGGCAATAGAAACAATATGCTCCCCTTGAGGGTTAGTGCCCCATTCCCCACAATGCATCGCCACCCCACCCCTCCTCAATTGGCTATTATATGTAGCCTTGGTTTTGATCTGGCTCCCAACATACTACCTGGGCCTCACCCCAGGGATTTCTGTATACAGTAGCCTTTTCTCTATGTTCCTTTTGAAAATTTTTAAAACTTACCTCAGTGTACTCATGTTGTACTTGTCCGTTTGCACTTGGTTTACTTCAGTTAGCATCATTTCCTCCAGTTCTTCCCATGTGATGATGTGCTTCATGTGTTCATCACTGTTTTTCAGCGATGCACAGTACTGCATTGTATGTATGTATCACAGCTTTTTAATTCATCCATCATTTAATGGATATTTGGGTTGTTTCCAACTCCTTGCAATTGTGAACTGTGCTGCAATGAACATTGGAGGACAGATGCCTGGCCATGGTTTTTCTCTTCTGGGTATCTGCCCAGTAGGGGGGATTGCTGGTCATATGGTAACTCAATTTACATTTGTTTCAAATATCACCAAATAGATTTTCATTGTGGTTGTACATACCTACAGGTCCACCAGCAGTGGATGAGCAGTCCTATCTTCCCACAGCCACTCCAACATTTGTTGCTTTCTTATTTTATGAATTGGGTTATCTTTGAGGGTGTTAGGTGGTATCTCATTGTTGCTTTAATTTGCATTTGTCTTCTGGCTAATGATTAGGAACATTTTCTCATATGTTTATTGGCCATTTGGATTCCTGCCTCTGTGAAACTTCTGTTCAGGTCTTTTGCCCAACTCCTTGCTGGGATTTAGTTTTTTTTCTTTTTGGAAGCTAGCAGGGTATTGTAGATTTTAGTAAAAAGGTCTTTGTCTGATGTGTCATTGCTAAAGATGTTTTCCCAGTCTGTGGGCTCTCTTATTGCTCTCTTGATGAATTCTTTCAATGTACACGATTTTTCCTATCTTCAGTATATCCCACTTGTCAATTTGCACCTCCTCTGTATTTGTGTCCTTCCCTATTTGGGAAAGCCTATGATTTCCCTGTGCCAAAGTTCTCAGATTGATCCCAATTCCCTCATTGGTGGCCCTAATTGTTTGGGGTTTTACCTCAAGGTGTGTGATTCACCTTAAGTTTATTCTTGTGCATGAAATGAGATAAGGATCTTGCTTCATTTCTCTGTAAATAGATGTTCATTTCTCCTAGCACCATGAATTGGAGAGGGCATCTGCTTCCCATTTGATATTTTTGAGGCCCTTATTAAATATCAGTTGTCTGTACAATGATGATTTTATTTCTGGGTTTTCGTCACAAAAGCAGTCATCAGAGGCAGTTTCATAGCAATACAAACACACCTGAAAAAGGAAGAGTGTCTCATAACCAATATTTTGGCACAGAATTTACAATAACTAGAGCAGGGTCAGCAGGACAATCCCACTAATAGCAAAAGAAAAGAAATAATAAAAATAAGGGCTGAGATTCAGGAGAGAGAAAATAAGAAAGCAATGGAAAAAATAATGCTGCTAAAAGTTGGTTCTTTGAAAGGATTAACAAAATTGGCAAAGTGCAGGCAGACTTAACCAAAGGAAGGAGGAAAAAATTTTCAATAGCAAGAATGAGGGTTGAAAGAGGGGATATATCAACTGACCCTAATGAAATCAAAGGGATAATTACACAGTACTACAAAGGACTGTACTCCATCGAATTCAACAACATGGAAGACAAGGACAAATTCTTGGAAAAGCAGTCCCTCCCTAGACTATCCCCAATGGATGTCAATAATCTCAACAGACCCAAAGCGATAGAAGAAATAGACAAGGTTATCAAGGAATTACCAACGAAAATATCACCTGGATCAGATGGCTTTATAGGAGAATTCTACCAAGCATTCAGGGAAGAACTGACACCAATCCTATACAAACTCTTCCAAAACATAGAAAAAGATGCCGAAAGCCTGAACTCCTTCTATGAAGCTAGTATAACACTGTTACTGAAATATTGATACCACAATAATTGATAACTACAGACCAATATCCTTAATGAACATCGATGCAAAAATCCTTAATAAAGACTGAGCCTCAGTGGTTGTGCGCAAGACTGCAGCTCACTGGATTGGAGGTTCAAATCCAGCAGCACTTTTCAGAAGCAAGGCTGGGCCTCCTACTCCCACCACCAGGGGGAGTGATGCCAAAAAATCCTTAATAAAATACTGGCCAATAGAATACAAAAGTACATAAAACAAATAACTCACCATTACCAAGTGGGGTTCATACCTGGGGTGCAGGAAGGTTCAACATACGAAAGACCATTAGTATTATTCACCACATTGATATGAAAAACTCTAAGAACCACATAATATCAATAGATGCAAAAAAGCATTCGACAACATTCAACACCAATTCTTGTTTAAGACACTGGAGAAGATGAGAATGAAAGGAAAATTCCTCAAGACAATACAAGCTATATATGAAAAACCAATAGGCAAAGTGATAATCAATGGAGAAAAGAGGAACCCAATCCCATGGAAGAAGGGGACCAGACAAGGATGCCCCTTGTCCCCACTCTTATTTAATATTGTACTGGAAGTTTTATCTCACAGCATAAGGCAAAGAAAAGACATCAGAGATATTTGCCTGATGAAGAAAGAGGTGAAACTACCATTATTTGCAGATGATATAATTTTATATATGGAAAATCCCAAAAGTTCCACAAGGCAAAAGCTCCACAATTTACTGATGGCAAATTTCTATCAACTGGCAAATGGATTAAAAAGCTGTGATACATACACACAATGGAGTACAACGCATCCCTGAAAAGTGGTGGTGAGCACATGAAGCATGGGAAGAACTGGAGGAAATGATGCTAAGTGATAAGCCAAGCACAAAAGGGAAAGGATAGCATGAGTCTGCTGAGGTAAGCTTAAAAATATGCAAAAAGGACATAAAAGGTGCATGGGAGGGAGAAAGCTTCTGTATACAGAAATTCCTGGGGTGAGACACAGGTAGAATGCCATGGAACAGACCAAATCTAGGGCTACTTATGGTAGCCAACTGACGAAGGAACGGGGAGATGGCAATGTGTGATGAGTGAATGTGGCACTAACCCACCCAAGGGGAGTGTATTGTTGATGTCTCTACAGGGAAAGAGGAATGAACCTTAAATCCGAGGTTCCAGGATGCCATTGCAGCATGACAGCATGGAGCGGGGAGCCAGCAGAGGAGTCTGAGGGCCCAGCACCAATCCCAACTACTTGGACACCCGCCCCCCACCCACCAGGGGAGTTTGTTTGGAGGTCAACACTGAGGCTGCAGTGTGGGGAGAATGACATGTCTGACTAGAGCACACGAGAACAAATGAAGAGGGAGGAAGAGAGAGTGTAGTGCATCCTGGCCCATGGAGCCTTGAGAATGATCTCCCCACTCAGAACAGCCATTCCACAGAGAGGATCATGTGGTCAGCCCCACTGTGAAATATACAATCTCTTGCTGACCGAAGGCCCTACCAGGGCATCACTGGAGAAGCAGGGTTGGGAGTGCACCCATTCTGACCCTGCCACACCAAGGCAAGGGCATGCAGCAGAGCAGCAGGAAGAGTGGAGCATGGAACATGCTAATGATATACTTTGGGGCCACGATGTGGTACCCCATCTGACTCAACCAGGGGACATTTCTGGAGGTCAGTGACCAGACTTTGAACTATTTACAGGTGTATCTTTGGATATTATTATTTATTTGTTTATTTATATTTTCCAGACATTGGGTTTTGTTGTTATTGCTGTTATCATACTTTTGGTTTCTTTTTTTGCTTCATCTTGCAACATCATGTTTATTTTTAACACTTTTAATGGCATATGATTCACATATCATACAGTTCAATAGTTCAATGATATCAAGGAGAGTTGTACAATCATCATCACAATCACCAATAGACATCATGATAAAAGGAGAAATGAACAAAGTTGTAAATGATTTCATTTTACTTAGATGCTCACTCAATGCTCAGGAAAGTAACACTTTAGGGCTGAGCCCCAGTGGCGTAGTGGTTGTGCGCGGGACTGCGGCCCACTGGGACAGAGGTTCAATTCCAGCAGTGGGGCTGGGCCTCCTACTCCCACCACTGGAGAGCAGTGATGCCCCCCCCCCAAAGAAAAAAAAAGAAAAAGAAAGTAACACTTTAAAGAGGTTTTGTGCAACAGATTTTCCCAATGCAATATCAGGCATCCTACAATAGCGACCTTGAAAAATAATTACTAATTGACCTGTACACTTTTGCATCACAACAATCAATGTTCTAGGTGGTATCATGTAATTGATAGACCTGAGATCATATGTCTATGCACAAGCTACCAGTGAATGGAGAGAAAAAAAATGTATATGCCCCTGATGATAGAACCCTCCTTTCCAACCTATATTGAGTTTCCTCCCAAGAAAAATATTTGAATACAGGATAGTAAAAATGCCAACATACACATCAGTCTTCAGGCGGTTCACTGACCAACCTTTTGCATCTTTGACGAAATTGAAACGTCTTCCCCTGAATATTGGAAATCTCTCCTCCTTTGCAACTGTGTAGCCAATAATGTCCTCAACTCATATGCCTTGTCCTCTACCCGGAATGGATGCCTCCTTCCACTTCTCTATGCCCACATTGGACTCATATAACTATTCAGACACTAAAAATTCATGTGTCTTAACATCAAGTTGTTTTCTTCCTTTTTCTTCTCTCTGCAAAAAACTTCCTTTTTAGCCTTCTTATTAAAGATGACGGTTTTTTATAAATACTCTTAATTTCTGTTTATCTGGAAATGTTCTAATTTCACTATCATATTTAAGGACACTAAAAATATAATTAAATATATATATAAAATTATTGATTAACAAAATTTTAAATCATCTTATTGGGGTCTTGTACAATGCTTATCACCATCCATCCATCCATCCATCCATCCATCCATCCATCCATCCACTGTGTTAAGTACATTTGTACCTTTGTTGCCATCATCATTCTCTAAACATTTGCTTTCTACTTGAGCCCTTGGTATCAGCTCTTCATTTTCCCCTCCTTCCCTGCTTCCCCCTCCCTCATAAACCCTTATAATTTATAAATTATTATTTTTCATATCTTACCCTGTCTGACGTCTTCCTTCACCCACTTTTCTATTGTCTGTCCCCCAGAGAGGTTATATGTAGATCCTTGTTATCGGTTCCCCCTTTCTACACCACCTCTCCTGGTATTGCCACTCTCAACACTGGTCCTGAGGGCTTCATCTCTCCTGGATTCCCTGTGTTTCCTTTTCCTAGCTGTATCAGTGTATCCAGCTGGTCTAGCTGGATTTGTAAGGCAGAATTGGGGTCATGATAGTGGTGGGGAGGAAGCATTTAAGAACTAGAAAAAAGTTGTATGTTTCATTGTTGCTATACTGCACCCCTCCCCATGAGCCTTCTGTAAGAGAATGTCCAGTTTCCTACAGATTGACTTTGGGTCTCCAATTTGCAATCCCCCTCATTCACAATGATATGATTTTTTTGTTCCTTGATGCCTGATACCTGATTCCTTTGACACCTCACGGTCACACAGGCTGGTGTCCTTCTTCCATGTGGGCTTTGTTGCTTCTGAGATAGATGGCTGCTTCAATCCTTTAATACCCCAGATGCTATATCTCTTGATAGCCGGGCACAATCAGCTTTCTCTGCCACGTCTGCTTATGCACCCATTTGTCTTCAGCAATCATATCAGGAAGGTGAGTACACAATAATATGATGCTTTTGTTCTTTGATGCCTGATACCTGATTCTGTCTACACTTCATGTTTACACAGGCTAGTGTGCTTCTTTCATGTGGGTTTTGTTGCTTCTGAACTAGAAGACTGCTTGTTCACCTTCAAGACTTTAAGACCCCAGATGCTCTCTCTTTTGGTAGCTGGGCACCATCAGCATTCTTCATGATTGGTAATTTTTAAAGAAACACTTTGTATTGTAAATTAAGTGGGGATTTTCCTTTCAGATAATCAACTTTACATTCTACAGACCATACCACTAATCAAAGCTTCCAGTAGTTCACCCCAACCTCTATTTATGGACTACCATCCTTCATTTCATCCAAGTGAAAACCTGTCAACAGTACAACATAGGGGATGCCAAATTTTTAGGTAAAAGAGCCAATGCTGTCCCTCACAACAAGCTAAAAATTATTTGAGAGCCATAAGTATATTTTTATAAAAAACAAAGTCACCATTATCTGAATATTATTCTTTACTTTTTTACAAATAAAAGTAATATAGTTTCATTTTCATTTTCAGTTTTACTTTACTTGTATGGCTCTAAGATGCAGTTGCTAACCCTTGGTTCAACCCACTGCCCTCTCTGCCCTTCCCTCACCTCCACCACTTCGTAATCTTTAAAGTCTGCTCCTTTGGTATGAGAGTCTTTATCTTGTTTGTTTTTTTCTTATATCAGTGATCTTAAACAGTGTTTTCCCTTTTGTGATTGCCTAGCATCACTCAGCACAATATTCTCCAATTTCAGCCATGTCATGAGGTGCTTAATGTTGTTTTTTAAACAATGTATAAAATTTCATTGTGTGGATGTAGAGGGTTTCCTTATTCATTCTTCTACTGATGGACATTTAGGTTTTTTCCATCTTCTTGATACTGCAATGATCATGGGTGTGTATGTGTCTGTTCATGTTATGACTCTTTACACCTGGAATTGTGTAAGATTTTCCCTCTAGTTATTATTATCTCCCCCTTTTTTCTTTTCTTATTCAATCTTTTGTTTTTTTCTCCATTATTGTTGGTTTTGTCTAAGATGCACATGGGAAGCAAACTCAAGAATAGATCAACAGGACCAATGATTTTGGAGGAACTTGGGGGGGAAAGGATGTGGGGGAAGTAAGTGGTGAACAAACAATACCATAGAACCAAACAATACCATACCATAGGGAACAACTAGGAAATTAAAATCAATGAGGAGGACATAGGGATCCTGGTGATATTGCAATCTAGCTGAGAGGAATTACCAATAGGCCAAAGAAGGATGAATGTGATGGTGAGAAAGAAGGAAGGTAAAAGGAAACAGAGGAAATATCTAGGAAGCAAAGTTATAGATAGAGGTATAAACATAGATGTGTACATATGTAAATACACTTGTGTTAGTCCAGGTAGACTAGAGAAACAAATCCATAAACACACATATGTATATAATGGAGAGGTTTATATACAAGAGGAATGGAGCATTCAGAATGCACCCCAACCCAGTCCAGTCCTAGTCCATAAGTCTTATATTAGCCCATATGTCTGATACCAATCTATATAGTCTTCTTGAGACCCAGGAAGCACACACAATGATGCCAGGACAATCACAGGCCAGTGGGTGCAATATCTTGTGTATCTAGTGGTGGTAGAAACATCGCAGCACTGGCAGGAGTCTCCACATGGCTTCTCCAGCCCCAGAGGTCTGGTTCCATCAGGGAAAGCCCATGTTCCTCTGGTTCCTTCAGGTCTCAGGGTCTATCAGTAAGTAGGCTGCCATCTTGTCTTGTCAGTAGAGTGACTCCAAGCAACTGTCAATAGCCTCTCACTTCCATGGGGGAAATTTCACAAGATATCCCAGAATTTTCATAGAAAGCCATGCCCACACAGAGATTTCATTGGCTAGCTCCAGATTGACAAGCTACACTCCACCCCTATACTCTTAATCAAAGAAGGGGTGAGCCAATCAGGGTGCAGTATAGCACTGATGAAACACACAACATTCCTCTGCTTCCTTGAGACCTCCTCACCCAGTCCTGCCTTTCACTGCAGGCTAGACCTGAGCATATACATAGGTATTGATAAGAGATAAGAGCTCATGAAAGATGAAACCCAGGAAAAGGAATGGGAGTAGTGATACCAGGAGGATAGAGGGAAGGTGGGAAAAGGAGAGGAGGAAGGAGAAATCAATCAAAATTATCAACACATAACCACAACCACTACCACCCCAAGGGGATAAGCAACAGAATCTATGGGGAAGTGAGACAACAGTCGGTGTAAGATATGGAAATACTAATAATTTATAAATTATCAAGGGATCATGAGGGGAGGGGGTGGGAAAATAGGAGCATATACAAAGGGCTCAAATAAAAAGTAAATGTTTAGAAAATAATGATGGCAACATGTGCACAAATATGCTTGATGAAATTGATGTATGAATTGTTATAAGAGCTGTAAAAGCACCCTATAAAATGATCTTTTAATAAAAATCAAACAAAAATTTGTACCAGGGCTAACCAATAACACCATTAATGGAAGATGCTTAGGCTCCAGGGAACTTAAGATTCTCTATCATAAAACAGAAAGGAGGTCTGTAAGGGTACCCAAAGGCAGATTAAAAGCATACATCCAGGAACAGATTTTGAACTCGCATTAAATCCTAGTTCCAATTTAAGAACAATTAGTTCTTACAACATGGCCCTGATCTATACTCACCCTTTTGAAGAAAACACAGAAGATATGAGTGCTATAGAAAAATATGGTGAAAAAATTAGATGGTGCCTGGCTATCAGAGAGAAGAGTGTTTGAGGTCTTAAAGGCTTGTTTCCAAACAAGCAGCAATCTAAGTGAAATATCAGCTAATTACACATGGAAGAAGCACTCCAACATCCTTGACCTAAGGATTATATATTATATAATCAAAAGCTGAAGGAAGTAATAGTATCAGAGCTTAAATTGTGAGATTCTAGTTTGCAGAAGCTGTGGATGACAGTAGATGCCCAAGACACATTTGTGAGATCCACACAGGAAATTAGTCTCTGGTGATTTCCCTCTATCCATAATTGAGGAATGGGAATAAACTGATTACCACAGAGTATTGGAGGTCGAAAGGTTAAACCTGACTTTAAGAGTTAAAATTCTGTCATTAGACCCCCCCACTGACACACTTTGGACTTGATCTGTCTTTCAATATTGTGCGTGCACCCACGCGCATGTGTGTATATTCATAATGGGGTTTATATCTTATGTACTTTGTCATTGTGTGTGGTTGTCTTGAATTATTGTTATTTTTCTGTTTTTTGGTATATGGAACCCAGATGAGTTCACTATTATACATGGGTTGAGGTATAGGTTTTATTTCATTCTTAACCAAATAGAGATCCAATTTTGCCAACACATGTTTTAAAGAGACTATCTTTTCTCCATTTACTGGTTTTTTTTTTTTGCCTCTTTGCCATATATCAATTGTCTGTCAGTGACTGGATTTACTATTCTGACCCATTGGTCTATGTATTGTACCAGTATCAGACTATTCTAACTACTGTGACTGTGAAATAAGTCTTTTGTTTGTTTGTTTGTTTTAATGAATCATTTTATTGGGGGGGGGTCATACAACTCCCATCACAATCCATACAAACATCAATTGTATGCAAGCCACATTTACACACTTACTGCCATCATCACTCTCAAAATATCCTCCCTCCACCCAGGCCCCCAGTATCAGTTCCCTATATTTCCTTTCCTTCCCCCATCCCCCTTGAACCTTTAGTAATTTACAGATTGTTATTATTTTCATACCGTACACTGTCCAATGTGTCCCAATACTCACTTACCTATTGTCCGTGTCCCAGAGAGGAGGCTATGCGTAGATGCCTAAAGTTGATTTTCCCTTTCTATTCCACCATCCCTCCACCCTCCTGGTATTACCACCCCTATTAATAGTCTTGATGGATCATCTATCCTAAATTTCCCATGTTTCCAACTTCACTGTACATCTCCTGGCCTAGCTGGATTTATGTGGTAGAATTGGGGTCATGATAGTAAGTCGGAGGCAGCATTTGGGAACTAAAGGAAGTTTACATATTTCATTGCTACTACCCTGTATCTTAACTGATTCATCTCCTACTTATAACCCCTCTGGAAGAGGATGTCACTTCACCTATTGATGGGCTTTGGGTCCTCCATCTGTACTCCCCCTCATTAATAATAATATAATTTTAGCTCTTTGATGCCTGACACCGGATCCCTTCACCACCTCATGATCACACAGGCTGGTGTGCTTTTTCTGTGTGACTTTATTGCTTCTGAGCTGAATGGCCGCTTGTTTACTCAATCCTTTAAGACCCCAGATGTTATATCTTTTGGTAGCCGGGCACCATCAGCTTTCATCACATTAGCTTATGCACACATTTGTCCCCAGCGATCATATCAGGAAAGTGAGCACACAATGTTATGCTTTTTAGTTTTTGAAGCCTGATATCTAATCCGTTTGATACCTCATGATCCCACAAGCTGGTGTGCTTCTTCCATGTGGGCTTTGTTGCTTCTGAGCTAGATGGCTGCTTGTTTACTTTCAAGCCTTTAAGACCCCAGACGCTACATCTTTTGATAGCCGGGCACCATCAGTTTTCTTCACCACCTTTGCTTAATGCACATATTTGTCTTCCGTGATCATGTCAGAAAGGTGAGCATCTTGGAATGCCAATTTAATAGAACAAAGTGTTCTTGCACCGAGGAAGTACTTGAGTGGAGGTTCAATGCCCATCTGTTGTCCTACTACTAACCGTATAAGTATGCACGTTAATCTCTTTCCCCATCATCACTTATAAATATATGCACCTATGTACATACCTGTATTTGAACCTCTATAAATGCCCATTATCACCCAGTTACTTCCTCTATTTCCATTTGCTTCCCTCTTGTCCCACTATCATGCTCAATCTCCATTTGGGTTTCAGTATTTTCTCTCTGTTACATTAGTCTTAATCAATCCCTATCGGCCTTCTCTCACCCTCCTTGTCACTGATTTTGTATTAATTGTCATTCCCTTTTTCCTGGGCGGGTCGGCATCACCACCTTTCCCTCTCCTCCCCCTCTCCCATGTCCTCCCTGGAACCATCAGTCCTGTCATTTTCGCCTGCAGACTCTTTATCCAGCCTATCTTGTCTAGATAGAACTGCAGAGGTAACAATATGTATAAAAAAAGACCTCCTGAAATGAAGCAACTGAAGCAAATAAAACAATGATAACAACAGCAAGAAAACCCCTCAATGTGCTATACATTTATGTAAAAAAATAATAAAAATAATAGCAATATAAAAACCTGTATAAAGTTCAAGGTCTGTAGTTGACCTCCCAGAGTGACCCCTGGTTGAGTCGAATGGGGTGCCATACCCTGGCCCCAAAGTATATCCTTGGCAGTCCATCTGTGACTCCACGCTCTGTTGCACACTCTTTGCATTGGTGTGGTTGTGTCCGACAGGGTATAATCTTGACCCCGTTTCTTCATCCTGGCCCCAATAGGCCTTGGGTCAACGAGGGTAGCCGTATTTCATAGTGGGATCGGTCGTATAGTCCTCTGTTCTGAGTGGGAATATCGTCCTGAAGGCTTGGTGGGCCAGGATGCACGTCATTCTCTCTTCCTCTGTTTTCATTTGTTCTCATGTGCTCTGGTCAGGCATATCTCACTCCCCAAGCTTCAGCTTCAGTGCTGACCTCTAAGACAAATTCCTCTGGTAGAGAGGTGGCTGCCCCTATAGTTGGGGTTGGGGTTGTGTTCTCAAGTCCCTCCAATGGTTCTCCACTCCATGCTGTCGGGCTGCATTCACATCCTGGGTCTCTGGGTTTAAGTTTGGTCCCTCTTTCCCTGTGGAGATATAAACAATACGCTCCCCTTTGATGGTTTAGTGTCCCCTTCCCTTTCTACACATTGCTATCTGCCCCCCCTTGCCCCTCCCCTCTAGTTAGTTACTATATGTAGCCCTAGATTTGATCTGGCCCCTGCCATATTATCTGGGCCTTCTACCAGGTGTTTCTCTATATAGTAGCTTTTTCTTGATGCCCCTTTCCAATTTTAAAATTATTATTATGCTTACCTCAGCAGATTCATATTGTACATGTCCTTTTGTGCTTGGCTAACTTCACTTGGCATAATTTCCTCCAGTTCTTCCCATGCGGTGAAGTGCTTCATGCATTCATCACTGGTTTTCAGCAAAGCATAGTACTCCTTTGTATGTATGTACCAAAGCTTTTTAATCCATTCATCAGTTGATGGGAATATGGACTGCTTCCAACACCTTGTGTTTGTGAACTGTGCTGCAATGAACATTGGGGCACAGATCTCTAGTTGTGGATTGTTGCGTGTCTCATCTGGGTATATGCCCAGCAGGGGAATTGCTGGATCAAATGGGAGCTCAATTTCCATCTGTTTTAGATATTTCCAAATTGATCTCCATAGTGGCT